>JADDOH010006147.1:0-108872 GCA_016648135.1 Agrypnia vestita | reverse complement strand
TATTGCGAAGCTTAAAAAGCGAATAATGTACCGATATTACCGTCTGACAGTTTGACAGATAGAACGACCGCCATTACTGCATGGTTTCATTGACACCGGTTACCGGACATTCTGTACATTACGTATTGTGTAATAAATTTACACCCTGACAACTTCTGTTACGCGACAGAGACGCCCTCCCTCAACGCCAAGTTATAGTGGTACGTCAATAGGACAAGGGGATGAAGATAATAATCATGCTCTTCAGTAGATTTAACGTTTGTTTGGTGTTAATCTCAACTTGATTTGGGTGAATCTTAGATTTAAAGCTTTTCTCGAAATATGGTTATCGAAGGACGTCAATTTTGACAGTTTCAATACCATAGATATTTACGATCTATATAATACTTGCCAGTAGTAAAAAATATCTATTAGAAGACATTTCATCAGACTTGTTAATTTATTATTTTATAATAAAAATAAATACAACGTTTACTTGTGGTATCTATATGAAGTAGGTAAATAATAAAATCTATATACCTAGGTAAACAGATAATGCAGGCCTGGCTTGACTACAACGATTCGAGACAGAAGTCTTTAATATAATTTATTTAGTTGATTTCGATAAAGTGACGTTTAGGTTTGCAAAATTTGTCTCCGTGACGTAAAACAATAAGACTGTAAATGTAATGTAACTGCCTACGTAAATCTCTGTTTCCAACAAATCAGGTTCGGTTCTGTAATTTTAAGTAGATAATATTTATATCTGGGGAGGTAGTGGGGTAAAGTGAAAGTTTTACGGAGGGTCCCAAAGAAAAAGTTTGCAAAATTTTCATCAGGTTCGACGAATTGTGCAGATTTTTATAGAAAATATATCGGCACCGTCGCCATGCACATCATTAATCCTTCGAGCCGTTTCTGCAGCACTGGTGCCACGGTGGAACTCGTACTCGTAAATAACGCGATATTTCAAGTTTTTCATTTTGTAAACTGAGTGACGCAAAGAAAAAAACAATTGAGGAAAAAACAAATGAATTATAATTTTCAAAACACAAATACATGAGTAAATAGCTGTATAAATTTGGATTTGGAATTCCTAACCAAAGAGAAGATATTTGAGATCAAATTTGCCAGTACGGCAAAACGCCAATTTCATATGTAAGGACCTAATATAATTTATTTAATTGATTTCGATAAAGTAACGTTTAAGTTTGCAAAATTTGTCTCCGTGACGTAAAACAATAAGACTGGTTTGCCTACTCTCTGCGTAAATCTCTCAGTTTCCGACAAATCAGGCTCTAAAGGTTGTAGGGAACTGTTCTGTTCTGTAATTTTAAGTACATAATATTTATATCTGAGCAGGTAGTGGGGTAAAGTGATAGAGGGGAGATGGTGCCTTTTTTTACGGAGGGTCCCAAAGAAAAAGTTTGCAAAATTTGCATCAGGTTCGTCGAATTGTGAATATTTTTATAGAAAATATATCGGTTGGAGAGGCAAAGGTGGGGGGGGGGGGAAAGGAAATGACGCCTTTGTTTTCCGCAGGGTCCTAAATAATAATTATGCAAAATAATAATAAGTATTCTAAAAAATGTCCGAGAGGGTTGATGGAAATATCAATATGTTAATATTTCAACCTCTAAACAGAGCGATTTTTTTCGAACCAGAAAGGCCTCAGTATTCCCGTAAATAAGTGTTTTGGAAATTATAAACCCCCGGGAACCAGAAACAGTAGTTTTTAAAATGTTTTAAAAAATATGTCGGTTCTCCGACAAAAAATATTATTTTTCGTCGCCCTCTAAGACAGATAATTGGCACACATGGCAGTTTACCTTTGAGGTAGATATTATCGTACATATTTGGCCTGCACTCTCAAAACATTCACTCGTCAACTAATCGCGGAACATACAACTACAACTACAATCGGCAGGAGACACGCGGTCAGGTATACTTTCATGCGTAGGTACATACATTACCTACATTCATATAAACCATTGCATCAATATTTTATTATTAGCTAGTCATCATCATCATCATCGTTCTTGGCACTACAACCCTTGGTGGGTCTGGGCCTCTTCAATATACAAAATACAGTAATTATTAGTACTTCAAAATAAAGCCTAAATGTAAGAATAGGTAAACAGGAGGAAATCTATAATATACAATGGATTTTCAATGTAATGCCAGAGGACATCAGAAATGTTATAATTTTTCTTTGGGGATAACCCGCGTTAAAATCTGGTCCTCAGAAGGACCATTTGTCAACCGACGTTTCGCCTGAATCACAGGCATCTTCAGGGTGTCTTGTTAATAAATTTCCGTCACGAGGGGCAGTGCGAGCACGTCCGTTCGTATCGAAAGCTTATTACCAAGTGAGGTCTGGCAAATCAAAATCTAAAAGGCCAATAATGACCAAAGTACTCCCTTGGATGTGTCAGATAAAGATGAGGAGGAAGATGCATAGATATAGGATATAGAGATATAGAGGAGGAGATATAATATATATATATAGATATATATATAGATAGATGAGACTATATATATATATATGTATATATATATATATATATATATATATATATAGGTAGTTCTAACTACTTTGGTGACCGCGTCCAAATTTCGGTCGTAGGACCAGTCGTCTGCCGACGTTTCGAACAGATTCACTGTTATGTCTTCAGGCGCCTTGTCGATGAAGCTCTTCTCCAAAAAGCGTACAACAGTTGGGTCCGGAGCCTCACCGTAAGTGAAAGTTTTGAAAAATCTGCATCAGGTGTTTGTGGAGAGTGGGTTTCTCCAGCGACGCCGTAATGTGGTTTGCTCGGCTCTAGTAATCCGTATATGGACTGTATTATCGTAGTATAACAATATTGAGAAGGTTGGATTTTCTAATTGCTTCGGTTTGTTTTCTTCGTAATTCTAGGTTATGATTATTAATATTATTTGTATTAGAAAATTTGATTATTATTAGTTAAGAAGGTTTACTCCATGCGGTTCGGAGAGTCGAATGCATCGTCTCTGTTGGTATTATATATATAGATATATATGATATATAGATATATATAGATATATATAAGATATATATATATATATATATATATATATATTATATATATATTATATATATTATATATAATAAATATGTAAGCACTGGTCCGATAAGCGTTTTATCCACTCAAGTCATGGTGTTAAATTTTGGAGGCGGAAATAACAACGATTCGTACAATTTTGATACTCTAATGAAGTAGATATTATATTTATATGTTATCGAGGATCGAAGGCAAAGAAGCGACTCAAAATATTCCTTTGAAGAATGTCCAGTGAATGTTCGTCATCGTCACTGGAGAATTGATTGTTGTTGCGATTTTGTACTGGGAAATTGATATAAAATAAGCAAGGCACGAGTTAATACTCGAATACTTTTAGTACTTTATTGCGCATTGAGGGAAAAAAAATTAAAATAATGAAAAACTGCAGTGATGTAATTTTAAAATGATCCAGTTGTTATTATGTTAAAATTTATTTAAATCAGGTATCCACCAATTTATTTATTCCACGTCAAGCTGTTTTGCCTTAAATTTAGTCGATATTTGGGTCCCGTGATAAAAATCGCGCGCTCCCGAAGTGAAACTCCTTTAGTTTTTCATATTTTTCGAGCAAAGGAGGAAAGGTTTCCATTACCCATTTATCTTAAATCTTACATTAAGTATTAAAATGATAAATGTCACTTCTTGACAACTGCATGTGTTAGATTTAAGCAGAATACATCTGAGATTATTTGGCATTCACGTTGGCCATGTGTGTCATGTTTTAAGCTGAACTTCCCGGGTTGCTGAGCCGAGGTCTCGCTTGCCAGCGGCTCTGGTCACGCTGCCATATCCACCATCGGCCTCTGGAAGGCTGACGCTTGAAGAGTTGTTCGAAAAATTGTCTACGTTACTTGCTTTTTGACGTGTACTAAAATTCATTATAACATATCCTGGAACAACAAAGTATGATTTTACATTTACATCAAACTGAGACATTGAGTATCCATGATTTGAATATAAATATTATTCAACTCAAAACTTAGATACTTTTACTAACCATATAAATGCGATAACTTGTAAGTCTCTAAAATTGCTGGGATTTATTTTTAGAACATCACGCCCATTTCAATCAATTGAAAGTATTAAAATATTATACACATCTCTGGTCCGGAACCAATTAGAATATTGCTCATTCTTCTTTACAAAATTATAAATAATATATTGGACAGCCCTGACCTTGTAGCGTGTATCAACTATAATACCCCGTCCTTACATAGAACTCGACAAATTGTAACATTTCATCGCCAGAATTCCAGTACCAATTATCTGTCAAATGCTGTATTCAGTAGAATATTAAAAACTGGCAATGAATTTGGTGATATGGTTGACGTATTCAATGATAGTCTAGTGAAAATAAAGTTTATACTTAAAGAGACAATATTATTTCATTACTAACTGCTGTTAACATGTACATGTAATAACGTGTAATATATATTTTTTTATACACATTACAATTTCAATTTTAGTCACTTATAATCGCAGTGAATTCGATGCGTCCAATTTATTTATATATTTAGTCTCAATAGAAACCATGGCAGAAAATCCCACTTCACATAGGTGGTGAAAGGTAGGAGGACTTTCATGGCTTCATCAGACAAGCAGGGGGAAATGTCAGCAACTAAAAGCCATAATTTTTGCTAATTGCTTGCAATTAAAAGTATTTTTCAGCGACGTCTCTTCCAATATATCAATAAGTTCTTCACTTGCTTTTGTTGACATTTCAGTTGGTATGTTGTCTTGAAATGGATTACAAATACAGTTTATCCTGTCCAACTTTTTGATCCCTTCTTTGAAGTAAGCGTTAAAGTTATTTTTCAACTCTGTTAAATGAGTGACAGTGCAGACACTACATTGACATCTGGTTGCACTTCGTTTTCTATAATAATCATGACATGACCTGGACAAGACGTGCGCAGTATTGTGACTGCGACCCACCTAATATTCGCTCGCGACCCATAGTTTGGGAAACACTGCTCCTGAGAATATTCCGTGTTGTCCAATTAGAGATTTTAAAATGATTAATTATATTACTACATTACTAAGAATAGGTAGGTATACAATAGGAAAGATCCAAAGAACGGGCAGCAAGCGGGGATCATTTTTACAATTATACAATTCTGGCTGCTAGCCAGAACCACCAATTTTTTTTATTTTTAAAAATTTTAAACACCGAAAGCTTATCATTAGCATAGCTTAGTAGTTAACCAATGCGTCTGAGATATAGGTGAATAAGAGTCCACTGGAAGTTTTTGAAAGTGTTATATCCTGGTATCCTGGTATTAAGATAAAAATAATAATTCCTCAGGTCACAAGGATTCACTCATTTTATTTCAATAATATAATTGACAGTAACGTAATACAATGCTGGCGACAGGTGGAAATCTGACAAGTGTCATAAGGTTGACACACCTTTTAACTCTTGACTGAACCGACAACAATAGTCCCATCCATTGGTAATGGATGACGATATCAACAACGAATCAGTTGCCGACTGAATGATGACATTTTATATCCGCCAATAAGAAGACAGAAAAATGAGCTCACGGTCCAATTATGAGAATTCCAGCGAATCTGTCAATTTATGCTTACCTACCGACATAACATTCTTCCTCCTCGAAATGTCTCTCGTCGGTTGAGGATTCATTATCCTACCCGTAATGGTCTGACCTGGTAACCTAACTAAACTCTTATGCTAATACAATATTTCATTCCTATAATGGGTAAATCATGACTGTCAGCCAGCTTGCCATTATTCAAACTCTGTGCAAATTCTATAAAATCAAAATTATTACTAAACGAGCCCAGCAAATGCACTATACTAGAATGTCCACTTCTTTAATGTATCAGCCAATAAATGCCACGACAGTGTTTGGACAAATAAGTTTTTTTTACAAGGCTCCTTTGTTCTTCAATGCTCTTCCCGAAAATATTAAGAGTGCAAACACTCTGTCATTTAAAAAAAAAATGGTTAAGGGTGTTATGCAGACTGATGGAAGTGGTATCCAAATGTCTTTGGTGTCCATTCTGTCATAGTCAACTCAATTTCTTATCACTATTTAACATACACAAACATTCATTTAATTTTCTTATATAGGTATATACCTAAATATACTTTTTAACCGTGCTATTATATATACATTTTGTTACTATCCATGCATATGATTTTTTATACATATTACTTTACTTTCACTATTGCTTTTGCATTATATAATACATACTGTTCTTATTATCTACATTTTATATTTATATACTCAATTAATTAATTAATTAATCTTATAGTTATATAGCATTTTGTTGTATATTTTTATTATTTTTTGTTCTCACTATATTGTTCAGCTGCTCATTTCAGCACAAGTTCTTCCTAGTGAGATGAGCGGCTCCATCTCATATGTCATGTAACAAGATGAAGATAAATAAATATAACATATCATTTCTATAATTGCTATACACCATTTCCACTGGTTGTAAGTTGTGAGGAGTCCTGGACCAAGTTCTCGCGATGAGCGGTTGACCAGCAGCATCTGGATAAACAGAACAACACCCGTCAGCTCTTCCAGCTCATCAAGGCTGGCTCGGCCGTTGAAGACAGTCTCTGTCTTCAGCAAAGTCCGAATGAGTCAGGCTCCATCAGATCAGGTCACCTGTTTAGACTTGATCTGATCAAGGTGTCTTTTCCAAACAAGATTTGTAGGTACCTCGAATCTGAACCAAATAAAGTGTGGAACCAATCCTCATTATAATTTTACCTGATACCCAGAAGGCTTTCAAACATTTTCTCTCTCTCTCCCCGTAATAGCCTTGATTAAATGGAAACATTGTTTTAATTAGAGGCTTTGCAAATCAATGGGACCTTTGTTCCTCTCCACAAATTTATTTTCAACTTAATCCTTAACTCGTGCAACGCCGGGTACGAACAGCTAGTTACTATAATATAATTGTGTTGCATTTTTATATCCTAAACTAATTGGGAATTTGACTATCAAATACTGATTAGCCTATGAAAAGCATACACCATTAATAAAAAACTAACCCATAAAAAACAAGTTTTTATTATACTTCCTTTCTCATTTACTAGTGGAAACAGGTTTGGCGCTTAACCTACGCGTTGGGCTCGAGTCGGGCGACGCTACAAAAGCGAGTAACAAAAAATTTCGAAAAATCCAAAATTATACTATAATTATTAATTTTTTTGAACAAAAATTTGTTAGACCCTTTTTATCGTCGCCACGAGTCTGTCTGAATGTTAATTGACGGCGACACGGATTGATCCTAACTCACCCCTGAACAATGAATCTAATTGTTCCGGCCGTGATGAAGGTATTCAGTCTTGTCGAGGGTTTGGTTCTTTTCCACTTCTGGTCGAAGAGCCAATTATTTATTTGAGGTCTCGTCGTTCTCTCGAAAATATTTACATTTGTTATAAATACCTTGACACTGTAATCTGTACCTTTTGCCAATTTTTTCTCATCCGAAGCGATTTAGAATATTCTCGAAATTTTGTGTAACGGAAGCCCACAAATTCACGAAATAGCTAGAAAAAATTAACCCATAAAAACCAAGTTTTTATTATACTCCCTTACTCATTTACTAGTGGAAACTGGTTTGGCGCTTAACCTAGGCGTCGGGCTTCGGTCGGGCGACGCAACGAAAGGGAGTAATAAAAATTTCCAAAAATCCAAAATTATTCTATAATCAGGTTTAGTGTCTACCAGATGCGTCGCAGTCTCTTCATACAACTGAGTAAGTTGTATATTTTTTTAACGAAAATTTGATAGATCTTCTTGATCGTCGCCACGAGTCTACCTACCAAGTTTCAGCTCGATTGGATCACGGGAAAAGGGTCAAAAATCGATCCAAAGTTTTTGTTGACGGCAAGCAAGCAGACGCCACGAGTTCATATAAAGGAAGTAAAAATAGTTGGCAAACTTATTTTTTCAGTAATAAATTTAGAGAATAGACAAATGACCCAATGCCCGACAGCTGCCGTGATATTTGTCATAATAATTCAGTAACTGACAGTGCGGAGACAAAATTATCTGTCAGAAAAGGGAAGAAGACATGTGTTCAGAACGGCCATGGTTGATACAAGATAAGCACTTTGGCTGGCCTTGTATTTTGATGATACCAGGACAGTTGGCAGGATACCGTGGCGTGACACACCGACGCATTCAACCACATTTTGTGTAAACATCAAGACACTTCCCCTTCCGAGACAGAAGTGCATTCAAACATGAACTTTGACAAACATGAATTATCATAGGTAATATTTTGTATAGCGTGTTAAGGAAATTTATTACTTAACTTTCAGGTCAAATATGCAATATTGTTAGCGAAAAAATAGTTTGTATGACATGGGTCCAGAGAAACTCATTGCGAAAAAGAATTGGATATATAGGAACATACCTACATAAGAGTTTGAATATCATTATTTATTTGTTTATTTATTTATTTACGCCCAAGGGGATTTTACAACACGAGTAAATATTTAAAAATAAAATAAAAATAGTCAACAAAATGTAATTGAAAAATTTGATAAATAATTAACTTAATGCAAATAAGAAAACATACATGGTTACATATACATATACAAAATACAATACATATATATAATAATATATAATATATATATATAATACTAATACATGCCACGAATTGGGTTTTTAATAATCTGAAACATAAAGTATTCAAATAGCGTAGCTATCAAGTAGTAAGAAAATTTTAAAAAAATGTAGGAGCTTGTACTCGTGTAGTAAGTAGTACGCGGTAGACGTTATACTTCTTTGGCGTGATTATAATAATTCATGTTTATATATTGCTTAAAAATGTATATAAATATGATAATACGATGTCTAGGGAGATATTACATATAATTGATAATACTTTAATGAAATTAAATTATTAATATTTGTATTTGAAGTGGTAAAAATGTAACTATTGGTTTGTGATGGCTAAAATAAGAGATACATGTCTTCGAATGATGTCTCATGACGATTCAAAGATATAATATGATGCAACGATCAAAAAAAGTGCCTACCCATTTTCATGTTTTCTCAATTTTCGGTTACGTATTCAAAAGTTTTGAAACTATACAACTTTGACAACAGCATTGAATGTCGAACGAATGAATGTGTTTTTTGTTTTGAAAATGAATATCTGACAATCACGTTGTTTTTGAAAAAGCATCGACATTAAGGGTATGCGCGCACTAGCGTTTTTTCGCCGCGCGGCAAAAAAACGCAGCGTAATGTCGCATCGCAGCGTTGTAACAAAGGGTTTTGAATCGTAGTGCGCGTACTTAGCGGCAAAAAACGCTTCTTTTTGGCGCTGCGGTCAGCGGCAAAAAAAACGCATTTTTTCGGCGCGCACTACGCGCTGTTTCGCAGTACCATATAATATTTTATGTGAAAGAACAATGGCTACAAGCAATAATTATGCTGATCTGGATGAAGATTTTAATATTGAAATGCTAATTATGGAAGTTGAGGGAAGACCACCATTGTATGATATTACTTCAAAAGAATATAGTGATAGAAACATTAAACATTTCTGAATGGAGTATTTTTATATGTGATAGTAGGTCCAACTAGTTTTAAAAGTTCATAAAAGCATTCTTTATTTATTCGATAATATTGGAAGAATTTTTCGGGGTAATCGTTAAGTTCATCAAATATTTAAAAAAACTTTGTTTTTTTTGTTCAAATGTTTTGTTCAAATGATCAGCGGCATTATGCCGTAGTGCGCGCGCCTGTTGTTTTCGCCGCGCGGCAAAATGTCGCAGGTTTTTTCGCCGCGCGGCGAAAAAACGCTAGTGCGCGCGTACCTTAAAACGTAATCGTAATACACATCTAAAATCCTAATTCAATAACCATTTCCGATTTTCGAATCAATAACCAATTATTCGTCAGCTTTTGAATTGAGCATCTATATGATTGGTACTCGATTCAAGATGGTCGACAATACATTATTTATATTACTGGAACACTAATTTCAAGTGAATTTTTTTTGACAGTTTAAAGGATGCGCGCGTATTTCGCGGTCTCGCATTTCCACTACACACTGTTTCCCGCTACTTGCATTTCCGCTATAATTTTCGCGCACTCTGTGCGTACGCAACTTCCGTTTCAATAAAATTGTTACCTTCAATGCGCAAAAACAAGATAACTTCAAAAAATTAAAGATTACATATTAGCAAGATAATACAATTAGTAATAGAAGCTAAATAGATTTTTATTTTGAATATGTAAAGTATTCGAGCCATAAATATATCAACAGAGCTATATTGATTGCCTAGAAGGTGCAATCTATGTATAGGTAAATTCATAATACAGTTAGTGCGCTGGGTAGCTACATAAAATAACTCACTCTGTCTTGAAACCGATGCAGCTGACACGACAGACAGGGATAATATATAATGAGTGAGCACTGCACGTTTATGAAAGGAAAATTTTTGAGTGTACCTTTGGCCTAGTTTTGCCTTGGATCTATATTTACTAATAGCTATAATACCTTCATTAACGTTGTACACTTAGTGAACACGGATCTTTGTTACTTCCGCCTCCAAAATTTAATGAAATCCTCGACTGATATCCAGAAACACAACGATACAAAAGTGTACAAAACGCTTATCAGAGCAGTACCTGCTGTGCTAGATTTTAGAAAATTAATTTCGGCGTAGAGCTCCTGCCGTAGACGCTGTAATAATAACAATGAGAAGTGTACTGGCGGTTTTTGTAATGAGGTAAGGGTCTCAAGTTTTTTTACTAAGTATAGGAAGACTTCCATGGTCAAGCTATCACCGAAGTCATTGCTGAACGCATGACCAGGCCTTGGAAAAGTTTCAAAGTAAAGTAAGTAAAGTTCGTTCATTTTTTCAATGCCACTTGAATTAGTATGAGTAATATTAACAAAAACTCGTAACATTATTTTTGAATAAACGATAGACGCAAAAAAATAAATATAAATATGTAGTACAAATCAAAATAAACAGATATATCAACTCACAACGTATTCAAAGACATTTATCTATTATTTTAACTAAAACAAACCAATAGTTACGTTTACCACTTCAAAAAAAAATTAATAATTTAACTTCATAAAAGTGGTATCAATTATGTTTATAATTTTCCTAGATATTAATACATTAGGTGATATACATTTTTAACCAACATATAAATATCAATTATTACAATCACACCAAAAAAGTATGTACTTACCTGCCAATGACTTCTACCGTTTGTTTCTATTTTGTTTGTTTGTTATAATGCGATATCTGCTATTATTGCCTACAAACCAGGTCTAATCTCAAATATTCTGTACCATTCTGAAAATAGCAATATTGAGATGTCAGATCTTTATCCCAATCTTGACAGGTATGTATAATGTATGTATTGCCGCCAATTTCGATATTTTAAGTTTGACATGTTTGAAATTAACGAATTCAATCAATCAGGAAAGCTCCAATGCGTAAACAAACCTTAAGTTATTCAAAATTACGATTAATGAGCTTTCTAATTGATTGAATTCATTAATTTCAAACCTGTCAAACATAAAACGTCAAAAAAACGGCGTCACAATGTTATACCCATTGACGTATTATAATTATATCATTGGTTATAACTACAATAACTGTCAAGATACAGGATTCAGAATACGGATGTAGCTTCAAGTTTGTGTTTACTGGGTTATTATGCCGTGTTGTTACGACCTTTCGGGCCGACGTTTCGGATCCCATTGCAGGGTCCATCATCAGGGCTGATGTGTTGTCTTGAATGTTGGTGTTATGGTTAAGTATCGGCTTGCAATACCGTACCGAAGTCATGATGTGTTTGTATTGTGTTGTGTGTATGATTCATCTGTTGTCTGATCACTATCTCTGCGGAGTCTGCGACGAGAATGACTTTGAAGCCGGATACCAAGATGTTTTTAATTTGAGACCATCATCTCTATTAATGTTTATCGGATGCTTGTAGATTTCTAGTGCTTCCTTGATAAGACGCGCATGGTGACTCTTAGATGATGATGATGATGGACCCTGCAATGGGATCCGAAACGTCGGCCCGAAAGGTCGTAACAACACGGCATAATACCCCAGTAAACACAAACTTGAAGATTCTGAGTGGCCGTGAAAACCTAAGAACATTCTTACGGATGTAGCGTCTACTTTTAAGTTTCCGAGAATTCGCGATATTTGGTTTTCAGTTCGTGCGAACTTCAGAGCTTTTCGAGAGTTTATTTAATTCTCGGATAAAGGACTACCGGCATAATATTTGGTACATTATTCCTATTAATGCTCTCGTTAATGGGGTTGTGCAGAATATAATTCATACGTGACACGAGTAAATCATTTGAAGCGTCAATTTGCCGCTGTTACGTAGGTACGCTGGTGATATTCCCGCTCCTAAAGTTGGCAGCCATGGCCCCGCCTGTGACTAACGTCGTATTTGAGCGCGAGCGCGCATGCGCACGGCGCGCGTAGGACAGGTTATGAATGCCGCGGCTGTTGTCACGCCAAAGTTTCTTCTAGAATAATCTTCAGATTCGGTCCATACAAACAATTGGCGCGCCGAAATAAGAATGCATGAGTAACGGAGATAAATAAAGACGACATGATTCAGCTTAAGGTCGAAGGACCCGCTTCTAAAAATACCGATAGCCGATATATTATTTTGAGAAGTGGAGCGCAATGTTTAATAACTCTCTTCTCAATGAATTTTGTCGGCGTACCTAATATATATTTTTATGCAATAAAATACTATTTTACGCCCGTGGCGTCTGCTTGCTTGCTTGCCGGCTTGCCGTCGAAAAAACTTTGGATCGATTTTTGACCCTTTTCCCGTGATCCAATCGAGCTGAAACTTTGCAAGCAGACTCGTGGCGACGATCAAGAAGAACTATCTCAAATATTCGTTAAAAAAATTAATAATTATAGTTTAATTTCGGATTTTTAGAAATTTTATCGGTTTTTTCAAATTGGTTTGATTTGTGTGTCGCGGAATATTTTCAAAATTTGAATTACTCCGTCGGTATACATAATAGGTACTTCACTACGAATGTCGAAAATCTAAATTGACTGACAAATGTTTTTAGAATTTAATCTTCAAAGCATAGTGTCTTATCAAAGCTCAAAACATCTGACATTTTATAAATATATTAAATTACTGTAAGTTTAGTGTTATGTTATATGTTTTAATTCATATTTAATTGTTGTTATATTTTACTAAGAAAGGGAGTGTAATAAAAACATGGTTTTTATGGGTTACTTTTTATTTTCTTAATCCTCAAATGCGGCAAAAAATTCGATTTTTTTTTTGTAAGCTCACTTTTACCTCGTATTATATTTTAACATTTATCCTTCCTAGGGATTGATTACAGGATATCTTTCAGAAATCGAATAGGATTTGGAGATCCTACTATTTATCGAGTTTCCCAACGTCTTGTATTTCATTTCAGTGTCACCATTCCATGATCAAATATTACAATACATTTTTAATTTGTTAGTGCTTACTTACTAAAATTTTAATGTATTAAAGTAATATGTTGTCTACGTTGTATTATTGATACTGTTTTAATTGCTAATATCTACCGTAGGAAGATTACATATTGAAATATAATAATTTTCTTGTCTGTGTGGCTGTCTGTAATGTCCGTAACTTGCTGGAAATACGCTGAAATTACAACGTAAGATAATTAGAGTGTGCCAACACGCAGAGGCAGCACGCAACAGCAACGGCTCACGCAACACGCAAGGGTCGCCCACCAAATTACACGCTCTTCACATTTTTATATTAGTATTTTATTATATTGAATTTTAGGTTTAAGAGAATAAAGTCAATTTAAAAAACAAACAGTTTTCTAATAATGAATTTTCAGCTTCATAATTCTGCAATTATTATATCCGGTGATTTTTCATGGGTGTACGGCAGATGTATATAATATATACATAAATAACCAGTGACGTCACTTAAAACTTAGATCCCAATATGCGATGGAAAAAATTATTGGACTCCCAAACAAAATGGAGTCCTTAAGAATATCCGTATATTCGTATATCATTGTAAAAAATATGTGTGTTATGGCTATAGGTCGACCACAATCAAAAGACCATTCCTAGCTTTGTCCGGTAAGAAGAAAGCGGGGGGAGAGTTGCCTGGCAAGCCCGTATTACAAGCCTCTGTATGATATTCCAAATAAGTATATATTTTTTAGTTTAAAAAAGGTTTCTTACTTACTAGAAAAACTTCTTCTGTGTTCATTTTTTGCATCGTAACAACAAATATTTTTTGCGCACATTCTTTTCAATGCGGTCTAGTTATAAGTGTTTTATCCATTAAAATAATATCAATAAAATTGCCACATTGTCTCTTATAATACTTGCACTTTCGTGAAACAGAAGCATGTTTGGGGAATTATTTATTTTAGATGCTCTCAACTGTTTCAGGTATTTTCACATATTTTCACGTATTTTGAGGGTATTTTTTTATAAATAAATACTTTTCTTACAGTAGGTACCCACAAAGTCTGGTCAAAATCTAACCATTGTAACTAAAATAATTTCATATTTTCAAAAATATTGGGATGACGATAAAAACTAACTAGACGAAAACTCTTATTTTTTTAAATAGCGACATTCTTACTATTTTCAAACTAAGCTAAAAGCTTGTGCTATGAAAATAGGAATAACTTGCTAGTCTGGAGAAAGATTCGAGCCTGCGACCTTTGGATCACGTGGCAAGAGTCCTAACCACAAGACGAATAAGCTACTCAAACTATTATTACATTATTTGTATTCAATCTAATACAAAATCTCTTTCGGCCTACGTGAAAAAAAAAATTTCTGCAAAAATTATTTTATTTAAAATATCTCGTAGAAAACTTGGCATGTGTTTCGTTTCCCCCTACACAAAAAAAATCGGATTTATGATAGATTTAAATATGTGCGAAATCGGTTGAAAATAGTGTACTCGTCATTTCTGCAAGCGGGTCGTAAATCAGAAATCTTTATTAGCGTAAAGATTTTGTTTCCATAGATAAAACTGCGGTAACCTGATATTCCAAGCACCGGGTGGGCATGTGTTGAATTTCTATCACTTGCAACACTAATCCTGCAAAATTGGTAATATCTATATGAATAAAAATCTAAATGTTCGTTTGTGCAAAATCGCTAATCGCTGAAAGCTGTTCATCGATCGCTTTGAAATTTTGGCACAACGTTGCATTCAAATACGAAGATGTTTTTGTATACCTACTTTGTTTTTATATACCTAATAAATTAAAGTGGATTGTCCAAAATCTTGAATCTTCTAAAGTCCTTCAACTATTGCTTTGAATTTTGAATTCTGAACGTTGAACACCACAACGTTCCATTCGATTTCGCACAAATTATTAAAAAAAACGCCGGTACCTACCTTTATATTGGTACGAGACAAAATATTTATAACGATACCAAAAAAAAACTGTTTTTACTGTTTTTTTTGTAAAACAGCAGCGCCATCTGTTGGACGTAAAAGCAACACACACTATCCATACCTATTAATGAAACTCTATGTCTGTCTAGACAGACGTTCTCTATACAAATTTACACCGTTTGTTCGATTCAACTCAAATTTTGTATACTTATTTCTTAGGATCCGGTGGGTAACATAGGCGACACTTCTCTCTTCCCCCTTTACCCCTTTCCCTCCTCCCGATATATTTTCTGTACAAATCTGTACCGTTTGACCGATCTGACCCTAATTTTGCATTCTTTTTATATAGGACCCGGCGGATAACATTAGCGACATTTATTTCCTCCCCCTACGCCATACTCCCACTCCTGATATATGTTCTGTACAAATCTACACCGTTTGATTGATCTGACCCGAATTTTGCATACTTATTCTTTAGGATCCAGCGGGTAACTAATACAACTTTTTCCCCTCCCCAGGCTCTCACCTGATACATTTTCTGTACAAATGTAAATACAGTCGAACTCGGTTATAAGGAACGCGACGGGACCGACTAAATTTGCTCCTTATAGCCGGGATTCACTTTTTTCACAATTTCTTTTGATTGTGTGATGTTATTTTCAAAGGCAGCTAAATAAACATCCTTATCTTTCCAGAGTGATGAAACTGTAGAAGACGATTTTACAGATTTTTTGACGCCGATAATTTCGACTTTTTCGCGATCCTAGAGATACTTTCGTGTGTTAGTGAACATGTTTCGGATAGAATAATTCGCTTTTAACTGATTAGGCTTTTAAATGCTAATACAGTTAACTGCATAAAATAAACTATCACCATAAACATTTTGGAAACCCCCAATAATCGGAGTTATATGACCAGTATTCTCGACCTTCAGTAAACTATTGCTTGCCTGCGCACGTGGGATTTTCGGACACAAGTTTGTGTACATCATAAAATGAACCCTAATTAAGTGTGAGCCGCTTTAAAAGCAAAGTGAAAAAGTTCATTGTTACGAGTACGTATTTGTCTTTTTTCTGCAACCCAAGCAAATATGTCTGTAGAGTTTCTAAAATTTGCTCCGTATATCCGGGAATCGCGCTCCTTATAGCCGAGACCGATTGTATGGGAATATGCGCAAATCAAAATGAATTCACAGTTTTTCTCATTATAGCCGGGATCTCCTTATATCCGAGCTCGTTATAACCGAGTTCGACTGTAGTTTATTTATCCGTTTATTCTTAAAGACCCGTTGTGTAAAAAAGGCGACATTTCCACCATCCCCTTTTACGCCTTCTGGTAAACATAGGCCACATTTACCCCCCTGTACATTCCATCCATCCGATGGAGCCTTTGTTTGCCCTCACAATATTATTTTTAACTTAATCCTCAACCCGTGCATCGCCGGGTACGAACAGCTATTGTAAAATAAAAAAATAATAAAAAGAATACCATGAAACAATTTTCATGTCGCAAAAGTGGCTTTCGTAAAGTAAACTGACTACCCCGTGTTAAAATGTTAAATAATGTATATAGCATTTCTATGCGTTCCATATTATCTAAAACATAAAGTACATACTTACTTTAAACCGTCTTCCTCGAACCTTTCATCTTTGGTTCAGACGGAAGATATACGATATCTAGGTGTGTACATAGACCAGCAACTAAACTGGAGAAAACATATTTTGAATCTCACAATCCGAATAAGAAAGCTAGTTTATTTTTTCAAAGAAATTAGAGATGTACTCGACGCACCGACAAGAAGAATAGTATACTATGCACTGTGTCACTCACTCATTAATTATGCAACTGTCAGTTGGGGTGGTGCAGCTTGTACTATATTAGATTCACTAAGCAAAGCCCAGAAAATGGTATTGAGAGTTCTTCATAAAAAGCCATTTCGTTTTCCTTCAGAAGAACTTTTCAGAGAATGTCACGTCCTGGACATCAATCAAACATATTTACTCAACACTTTAAAATATTTTTTCCGACATAAACAAGATCACCAACAAATAACTCACTCACATTCAACAAGGGCACAGGTGAACTGCAACTATCTTGTACCAAAATTCACAAAAACATTTTCACAAAGATTTCACCTCTTCCAAGCACCAAAATCATTCAATACTCTTAACACTAAACTTAAAACATGTAGCCATAGTCTCGCGTATTTTTCTTCTAAAGTGAAACTCTGGCTGCATGAAAAGGGAAGGAAGCATGCCCAAAACCTATTAAAAGCCATGATATAAACTAAATTTAAAATATACTAATCCTACAAGAACATTTACTGTCATCTTTTTAAATACTTTTAATTGTTTTATTTTATTTTATTTTATTAATATCCTATTCAGATCATTTTTTTTTCCTTTGTCTATAATAGAATTAATTAACACCATTATTAAATTGTAAACATTTAATTATTACTATTACTTAATTTTAATTGGCAATAAGATTGATTCACAAATGTTATATAAATAATAAATATTCTTGAACATTATACTACTGGAAGAGCACTGTCTGCTATAATACAGTCAATTACTAGTGTAGCAGGCAGGGCGTCAAATCAATTTAGTGTTTACTTGCTGCCAAGACACTCAGCAACAATGAAAAAAAGCTTAATTTAATTTTGTAAACACTGTAAACATTTGTAACATTGAACATTGAATAAACATTTGAATTTGAATTTGAATTTGAATTGGTTCAATTATTGTCCTCATTTTCCGTCTTTCGTGACAAATATTTCAGCCCATCTAGAATTTTTCCATCTAGAACTCCGTCCCTACTAATCGAACTTCACGTTGATCGACAGAATTAATAGGTAGGCTTGATACTTTTATTTCTGTAGTTGTAATAATATTTTTATACATTATTCTTCAAGACCTGGCGGGGTAACAAAGGTAATATTTACCCCGCTCCCTTTACTCCGCCCCTACCCCTGACGTATTTTCTGTACAAATCCACACCCAAATTTTGCTATTTATTCTTTAGGATCCGCCGGGTAACAAAGAAAACTTTTTCCCCCTTCCCTGATATATTTTTTGGACATATCTGCACCGTTCGCCGACCTGAAATTTTGCATACTTAATCTTTAGAACCTGCTAAGTTAACGATACTTCCCTCCTGGATATCCTATACATCCCAGCCTTAGAATACATAAAAACTTATTTGTTCTTGTATGTATATTTCCCTTGAGAACAATCACAGCGATTTGTACATCAGCGCTTATATCCGTTATCTGTATTATGGGATGTTCATTACTTTCATGCTCACACTGTGCATTACCTATCCAGGTGATTAAATGCGTGAACTAGCGATCACATGGATGAGGGTTAGTCACATTTAGAAAAACCAACTAGGAAACCTCTAGAATGTACTATAAATTGGCATGCGAGGGAGGGAGGGCGTCCCTGTCGCGTAACAGAAGTTTCCAGGGTGCAAATTTATTACACAATACATAATGTACAGAATGTCCGGTGACCGGTGTCGTAGCCTTTAACGGAAATTCGGTCGGGCAGCACAAAAGAAACCAAGCCGTAATGGCGGCCGTTCTATCTGTCAAACTGTCAGACGGTAATATCGGTTCTTATTTGCTTTTTCAGCTACGCAAAACTTTAATACTTCATTGGCAATTGTTCTTTTACCATCCCGGACTGTTTAGGATATTTTGGACATAATAATTCAGTATATATTGGTAAGCAAGATGTCACAGCTCCCGAGCAAATACAAAATTGTACTGAATGACAGGGCGAGGGGTTACCGCCGGGTGCGGACGGGGCGGGCTTTAGTTCCAAAGTCGCCGCACGCCAAGTTATTGTGTCAAGCAGTAGTCCTGGAACTCTGTACCTGTTTAGAGCATATGTGAATCCTGATTTAATAAATATGTTTTTTTAAATTAGTATATAACGTTAAATTGAAATAAAAAAACTAAAAATCGTAGTAATAGCCATGGTATTGGCCGTATTGGAGAGATAATTAGTGACTGTTAGGTTTTCACGGCCTCTCAGAATCTTCTGGTTTGTGTCTTCTGGTACATTATGCCGTGTTATTACGACCTTTCTGGCCGACGTTTCGGATCCCATTACAGGGCTGATGTGTTGATCACACACCACACATCAGCCTTGATGATGGACCCTGTAATGAGATCCGAAACGTCGGCCAGAAAGGTCGTAATAACACGGCATAATACTCCAGAAGACACAAACCAGAAGAATAATCAGTGACATTAGTGTTTAAATGTAAAGAGTTTTTTTTAGAGGTTTGTTTTTCAAATGGGCAATTTTTGCAGCAATAACCAATTTGAAGGCTGGAACTGACTTTGTGCTCATGAATAGGCTTACGTCAAAATAACGCTTGCAAATTGCCTAAATTTATTTTTAAAATCGTGGTATCGTAATCATATTTAAACACCAATGATATAACAATTATCTTTCAATAAAGCCAATACTATGGCCGTAACCACTATTAGTATCTATTTTATTTCATTTAAAGTTTTATCCGTCTAAAATAAAACCCTTTTACGTGCAATCCCTTTGGATTAATATTTAGAATTGGTGTATTTTAGGGTATCACGACTAGATTTACAACACTAAATGATGAAACCCTCAAAGTTTTGTTTCAAGTATATTATTCAAAATAATCGTTTCACATTCGGATTATTGTTTATCAAAATTATTTATTTATTCAAGCGTTAACAGTAAATAGTGAAAGTAGGATTATTATTTTATTTGTTAAATTTTTAATTGATATACATTATTGTTTTTTAGTGCTACATGTAAATGAAATTTCAAAAATTCCCACCAATCTGCTAAACAACTTATTCAAGGTGAAAGGTCGAAATTATCGGTGTTTTGCATTTTTCTGATAAACGGTAAGTTTTGTCACAAAAATAGACGGAATATAAATTGTAAAACATTCAATTATCTACAAAAAATGTTCTTAAATATTTTTTCCTAAGAATCACCATTTCTGAGATTTCGCGATACTAAAAGTTGAAGAAATCGTATTCTAAATAATACGCATGCCGTCAGGTGGTACGGAAATGTGTGTGTAAAAAAAAGTATAAAGATAATTATTGTAGATAATTATGTGGTCTACAATTTATGTCTTATCTATTTTTATGATAAAGCTTACAGTTTAAAAGAAAAATCCAAATAAAAGATAATTTCGACATTTGAGCTTTAATAATTTTTTTAGCAGATATGGGATGGGTAAGATTTTATTTGTAATAGTGTACCCAAGTTCTGTACCAATTTTCAGCTCTATGCAAATTATTGTAAATTGGAATGTCTACTTTGACCGGACTACTATTTAAAAGTTTTTTGATTAAAAACGGGTTAATTACTATTTAAAAATAAAAAATTTCAAATATGAAATAATCTTTTTCATATAATTATGAGACGTAAGACCTAATATTTCTCTTCTGTGTCCCAGTTATTGACTTTTTCGGACTTTTGTTATTCAAATACTCATTATTCTTTATGCATCCCAGTCAAAACATTTTCTTAAGATAAATCTAGGAAGTAGATTAATGCTAAATTTATATGAAAAAAGCTTTCATCCAACACTGGAAGGACATTGCCAAAGGGGAAGTACTATTTTTAGCATTTATAATTTCTTCCTGAAAAGGTGAAGGATCTTGCAGAATACAGAGAGAAGAAATAAATATAACTTACCGAAATAAATCTTATGAATCATATATTAAAAACAGTATTGTCGATATCGGACGCTTTCCAAAATGAAATATACACCTACAGATATTTTCGATTCTTCCATTCAAAACGATTTGTTTGATATGACTAATATTTATCTGTATTTTAAAAGGAAAATTCTGAATTCTCTATACTGCGAAGATGTTAAATTCGAAAAACATTTTTTTAAAATACAAATCTTATATATTTATATATTTGATACATAAAAAAATTTAGTTACATAAATTTTTTATCATTGTACCTCTCCAAAAAGAGACTAACTCTTGTGTCTGGAGAGGGAGTTACACTTTTATACATAATATGTGTAAAGTAATGCATAAAGTAAAGTAAATAGTACATAAATATATCTGAGCCGAAAAAAATTTACATAATATACGATAATTAATGCATTTATGTGGGAAAAACATTTTAAAAATAAACTAACAATATGCAAACAGTTTAAAATTAATAAAGTGAGGATTTTAATTAATTATGAGGGTTTATTTTAATGTTTTTTTTTAAATGTCTCATAATTTTTTTTCAGTTCTCACTTTAACATGTTCATTAAAGCATTTCACACCTCTAAATGTATAATGGTGCTGGGCAGTTGTGGTAGATACTACAGGGATATGCAATTTACATTGAAAAATAGATGGCTCACTGAAGATACATAGAACAAATCTGATAAAATTAATAGCACAGCTATACCCCTCGGTCTACCAGTAAAAGAAAGGTCAAATTAAGCTGTTTTTTTCCGTTTTTTTCTAAGAGACGCGTATAATGTGTTTTAATGATTAAAGTGTGTGGAAAAAATACTTTTTCGATAGAAAACATATCGAAAATACAATGTTCACGGCTAAATTAATAAGCATGCTGTAATTAACCTGTTCCACCTGAGTTTGTCCGGTTGGCAGCCATCGCTGATGAGTCAAGCTGGCAACAATGACCCAGCAGCGTGGGAGGCGCGGAATTCGTGATAGATGACAACTCCAACCACCGAATGTTTAGAAAACAGAAAACTCACAATTACAGAAAATTACTTATTTCATGATTTTCATTAAAAAAAAAAGTTTTTTATCGAAACTGCGATTAAGGAATTAAAAAAGTAACCCATAAAAACCAAGTTTTTACAACACTCTCTTTCGCTTTGAATCAGGTTTCGTGTTTATACACGCGTCGGGACAGTTAGTCAGATATTTTTTCTACATGTAATTTTGTTTTTCTGACAATTATTCTATAAATTTTCTGCAATGTAATAATTATTATAAGAATGATACCAATTTGAAAAAAACATTAACATTTCGAAAAATCCAAAATTATGCTATAATTTATTTTTTTAACGAAAATTTGACAGATCTTCTTGATCGTCGCCACGAGTCTGCTTGCAAAGTTTCAGCTCGATTGGATGACGGGAAAAGGGTCAAAAATCGATCCAAGAGTTAAAAGAAAGGAAGTAAAAATAGGAAACGTCTAAAAGACGGACGAATTATGAATTACGTACTGCTATTTTTTTACGATTATGATTGTCATACCTTGGTATCTCGGAATAATCCAAGAATATGGTCCCGTTGTTCATACAATGAAAATAATTATTTCACTATATAATTTAATGTCCTGTTAATTTAATCTAACTAAAATAATCGTTATCTAAATTAAACAAACCAAACCTAATAACCTAACCTAACCAAACGTAATAACATAACCAAACCGAACCTAATAACCTAACCTAACCTCATATATTGCCTACGAAATGTCAAAATATGCAGTGCATTTTTCGAAACTTTTAAGTATTTTTTTTTTTTTTTTTACATCTCAGACCCACAAAACATCACATTGATATTTGTCTGTAGGTGCATCAATACATATATATAAATAAATTGTATTTACCAGAAATACATTCATATTAATTAATTACAATAGATCTTATAAACTCAAATACAAATCTACAATACAATACAACAATACAAGAAAAAATACAAATATTACCAAAATCAAAATAAGTCTCTTTTATTTAATAACATATTCATTAATTCTGTATTTTGCCCTTTTTTATTAATATCCATTTTGACACGACATGGGATTTTATTAAATATTTTTGGTATGACATATTTTAATGTTCTTTGTCCATATTTATTTATGACCTTCGGTATTCGTAGTCCTTCTTTAACCGTAAATCTGGTACTATCTTATTTAATACTTACTTTTTAAACGTAAATTATCTTTCATTTTGTTATTAGCACATTCAATAATATAGTGAAATAATCATTTTCGTTGTATGTGCAATGGGACCATTATCTTTGATTTAGCCCTGTTTTCCCAATATTGTTGATCTTGGCCCACAGATGGCCTGCTGAAGTCCACGACAATTTTTCTCTGTTTTACTCTTTAGCCAAGTTCGAACAGCCGTTTCAATTGGACAGCAAGCGGGCATTTTTGATATGGTCGGTCCATTCCTCTCGGCCTCTTCCAGTTTGATCTTCCACCTTTACTTTACGGTGCCCACCAACTTCTGCAGGCCACCGTCCTTCCTTCGGGCAATGTCTTCGGGAAATTGAAGTAGACGTCTCGGACAGATTGTCGATTCATCTCAAATTAAAAAATCGTTGAGGCATCATTGCGTATTTCAATATAGTTAAGGTCGAGTAAAACATCATTAATAATAAACTAGCTGTAACCCGTCAAAAGTGACGGTAGTTTTACGTGTTGATTCGTAAGGAATAAGTATTTATTATAAGTATATACAAAACGAGAAAAAAAAATTCGTAAAAGAAAATTTTTGAAAAAAAAACACTATAAAGAAGTTACGGACGTTACACGAAGTTACGGGGACAGACAGACAGACAGACGGACGGACGGACAGACAGACAATGAAATTATTCTAATTGAGATTATTTTAGTTACGTTAAAATATATATATCTAATTGCGCATGACGGTTACTTATTTTTCATTAATATATTGTTAAATTAATATATTTTCTTTACCTCAAAGCCAATTATAAAATAAATATTATAGTTTTTTACGGAAGGTGTCGAGGGGGTTGCGGAATGAAAGATTTTTAGGTGTTGGCCCGCGGCGGAGGTCAATTGCGTAGATATTGCTTGCCCAACGTAACTTGGCGTGCGGCGAATTTTGAACTAAAACCCGCCCCGCCCGCACCCGGCGGTAACCCCTCGCCTTGTCATTTAGTCCACTTTTGTATTTGGTCGGGAGCTGTGACATGTTGATTACCAATATACACTGAATTATTATGTCCAAAACATCCTAAACGGTCCGAGATGGTGCAAGAACAATTGCCAATGAAGTATTAAAGTTTTGCGAAGCTGAAAAAGCGAATAATGGACTGATATTACCGTCTAACAGTTTGACAGATAGAACGGCCGCCATTACTGTATGGTTTTTTTTAGTGCTGCCCGACCAAATTTCTGTATTTAATACGACGCCGGTCACCGGACATTCTGTACATTATGTATTGTGTAATAAATTTACACCCTTACAACTTCTGTTAGGCTACAGGGACGCCCTCCCTCGCACGCCAAGTTATAGTGGTACGTCTATAGACTGCCCGATGCAAGAGCGCAGCGATGACTGCCTTCGTCTGCAGGCGCCAGGAAAACCTTCCTACTCTTATCATTGCACGGCGAAGCTCGAAGGACTGAGAAGACAGCGCGTGGAGACAGTCGGGTGTCATACTGCTGCCCGAGCAGATAAGCCGCACCCGATTCTGCTGACTAGGCGCCACAGATTTGAAAGAAGTGATTGAGCTAAGAGTACTCGGCCACGAGGCCCAGTCACTGGAGCCAATCACATCACAAGACATCCAGGCTGGAATAAGTCACACAGATGTAGTGTAACCTCACCGGGAATCTAACTCGGAACCCTCGGTGTGAGAAGCCAGTGTCCTGCCCACAGTGCAATCCGTATACCGAGGGCCGCTATCTTTGTAGCGACTCCGTTATTTCGAGAATACTAATAAAAGTCTCAGTGGTGTGTTTGGGTACGAACGGGTTCCGAATACCAAAAAAATATTGGATTCCTTTATGTATTCCTCGGGAAAAGGAAACCTAATTCCCTAAACCAAAATCTCGATATTTCCAGAATCATACGGTATTATTCTTTTGTGTATTTTTAATTACCCGGTAGAAACATCATAAGCACATCACCAGATGAAATGCTGAGACCAGTTTCAAGGTAAACGTAAAATAGACTATAGCTCACCTTCTGGTTACTTAATCAAGCGAATTTGTTTACTATTTTTAACATCTAATCACTCCTCGCTTAAAAAATGTTAGTAGTTAGGCGCTTACATTAAACAAAGTAATTAATCAATCCGCGAAGCAAATTGTATACCCACTGCAATTGTTATTATTAACAACGCAGGTGTTGAAGGTGATTCATCAAGAGGTTGAGAAATGAGGGATGGTGGCATCTTTACAGCCGCTTGTTGGTGATCTTCCAAGAAATAATGGTTATGAAATTACGTCAAAAAACAACATTATAGATTTTATATTAATAAATTACATGTTTTTATTATGTAAAGGGTGAAATAATTTATATTTGAAGTTTTCAAAAAGATGGCCCATTGGCATATCCAGCCAAAAAGCCATTATATGCTGTAACACGATATCGTGGTTGTTTTCCATACATCCGAGGGTTTTCACTTCTGCAAAAGCAACAATTTTGATTATTGATATATCAGCTTTGTCGTGGAATAAAGGTTCTTAGATTGTCGGCAATGCTTTCACTCACTATAGAAATATTTTCATTTGAACAAGCACTACGACTACAAACAGGTTTCTTTGCAAAATGAACGTTCGAACAATTTAATGATTAGAATGCGGATTGCGATGTCTCTCGATAACATGATCACGACCAAAAATAAGAAGAAATAAAAAAATATATAGTACTTTTCATAGAGGGTTTGCAAGATTCTTGCGTTCTTCCGTTTTGAAACCCTGCTCACTGAATTTGCCTAATCTCTAGACAATAAGTGACAGTCTCATAGAAAATGTATCGCGAGTAGATGAAATTTTGCGACTTTTGTATATACTTTAAAATAATATATATAATCTTCCAGGTTCAAATCCCGGTGACGACTTTATTTATTTATTTATTTATTTAACGCCCTTATGGGCTTTTACAAATATACAGAATATAAATTTAAAAAGAAATATCATAAGACAGATAAAATAATAATATAGTTAAAGGTACAAATAATAATAGTTAAAAGGTAAAATAATAATACAGAAAAAATTATTATCCATTTCCATTTCGTTGAGATGTAAAGAATTGTATCAGCTTTGTCCTAAACACAGTTATATTATCAGCAAAAATTCCATTCCCTAATGAGTGTAATCTGGGAATCACAGAGTTTGCTAATGTATTAGTTCTGAAATTTCCACTATAATAGAATAATGCACTGTGTCTTGATGACCTCAATGTGGCATATAAGTCGATCAGACTAACAATCTGGGGGCAATCAATCATGCTGTTTATGATCCTATAAAGAAATTTTAGGTCTGTCACAGTACGTTTCACAGACAAGTTTAATAGTTGTTTTTATTTTTTTAATTTAATAGTATCTAAATAACTTTTTTTTTTAAATTTAAAAAATGCAACAACAGGACACGAGGCTTACTAACTGTATTAATATTAATTAGTATTCATATCATACGGGAGATAAATTAAAAAAGGGAGATAAATCAAATGTTTCTAATTACAGACCGATTTGTATATTGTCTGCAATTCCTAAGCTCTTTGAATCACTCGTCTTGGATGACCTTTCTCCTCACCTCGAGAGCCTCATCGAGCCAAGTCAGCATGGCTTTGTTAGCGGTAGATCGACTCTGACGAATTTAATTTTGTACGAAGATCAGATACTGAAAACCGTTGCTGAGAAATATCAGGTGGACTCCATCTACACTGATTTCAGCAAGGCCTTTGATAAAGTACCTCATGATTTATTACTTTATAAGCTGAAGGCTTTAGGCATTAAGGGAACTCTGCACGATTGGTTTACTAGCTACTTGTGCTCGCGAAGAATGATAGTACGAGTTGGTGATATTAATATGGATGGATTTATTGCTACTAGTGGCGTACCACAAGGAAGCCACCTGGGACCTATTCTGTTTCTTCTCTTCATTAATGATATAGTAAATTCTTTTAATAATATTCAATTCTTACTTTTTGCTGACGATTTAAAGCTGTTTAAAAGAATACAATGTGTAGAAGATTGTTTGGTATTGCAGAATAATTTAAATGCACTTATCAACTGGTGTAATGTTAACAAACTTTATTTGAATATTCAAAAATGCCAAGTAATCACCTTTTTTAAAATAAAAAATCCCCTCTATTTTACGTATACATTAAATGACATTCCTCTTGAAAGAGTCAAAATTGTAAGAGATCTAGGTGTGATATTTGATGAGAAACTAACATTTATTCCACATATTGACAATATCACTAATAATGCGTTGAAGATGCTAGGATTTATTTTGAGGCTTACAAAAGACTTTAACACTATAAATTCCATTAAATTATTATATACGTCTCTAGTACGAACTCAATTAGAATCTAATTCTCCTGTATGGTCTCCACATTATACTGTTCACTCCAATAATATTGAGCGAGTGCAGCACAAATTTTTGAGAGTTGTTAATTTTAAATTACACATACCAATAATGGACATAAATTATAATTTTCTATTGTCTCTAATTAAACTAAATAGATTATCCGATAGAAGGAAAATTGCTGACCTCGTATTACTGTATAAAATCGTAAATAATTATTACAACAGTTCAGAACTAACGCAGCTAATTTTTTATCACATCCCTTCCAGGAGCACTAGACAAAGTATATCATTTCATTGTGACAATGTTAGTGTAAATTATCTCTATAGCTCACCTATTAGAAGGCTCCATAGGTTAGGAAACGAGTATGGCTACCTATCGGATGTTTTTTCGGAAACACTAGCCGCCTACAAGAAAGCTCTTCTGGACGAATTCGGTCGTTTATAATTGGTTATTGATGTCATGTCTATCTCTTGTTTTTAGATTTTTGAATTTTACATTTCATTTTATTTTACTGTCATTTTTATTGCTTCTTGATTTTTAGATTTGATTTGTTTACAATTATTTCATTTTGTTGTAATTTTGTTGCTTCTTGAATTTCAGACATAATTATTTTAATTTGTTGTAGTTTTATTGATTGTTGACATTCATATTTGATTTGATAACTATTATTTCATTTGATGTAATTTTGTTATACTTTATGTTAAGTAATGTTTTATTTTTCTTTATATATCACTTTATTAATTGTTTTTGATAGAATTATACCTTATCTCCTTTTTTTATTATTACCTATCAATCTAAACATGTTTATATATATTGTTTCTTTAATGGTACGTTGTACCGTGTATTAATTAAATAAATAAATCACACATAACACAAGGCCTGAGAAGATCGCCGAGATGTATTGCCAGAGATCTGTATTAGCTGTATCTGTACCAGCTGGTATTATCCCACTCGTCTGCAAGAGCACTATTTTTTCGATTTATTTAGTATATAGATTTATTACGCATTTTATTTACCAATTTATCTGAAATTCATATTTAAATTCAAAACCATACGCGAAAATTAAAAATCAATCATAAAAAAAGTCATATTATTTGTGATTATAAATCTTCCAAACAATTGAAAATATTAGGTTCGCGAATTAGCCTTGTTATATCAAAAATTGTGGATGGTTCCAGGAAGTTGAAATTAAAGTTTTACAATTTATTTTCCAGCTTGACGCTGTGAGTGGCACTCAGCTGAAGTGAGTCGGGAAATATTAAAATCTAATTATAACTTCCCCGAAATACCCCAAGACCTGTTGGGCTTTCCTGGTTCTGCATCAAACAGCTCTTCGCAAAAAGCTGTTCTGCTCGGTAACAAGTCTAGAAGAGGCCGATTAGACTACATTATGTCATTTGGTTTCCAATTAAATATTTTTTGAAATGGTCATTTAAGAGCCAGTTATTTGATCGGTAGTAAGAGTAATTGTTAAGAAATAAACATACGTTTTCCACCAATCAAACAATCTGCTTTCGTAAAATTCTATGCTTTTGCTTAACTATTATCATTTTCAATGATCAAACAACCGACACTTAAGCAAAAACTTTAAGCTAACATACATTAAAAAAAAATTACTGTAGGTACTCGTCACAAATGTTCACGTGGAACCTTAATTCATCAGAATTTTTAATATTTTTATATTGAAAATATGTGATATTATTTAATGTTTATTTTGTAACTATTCTTTATAAAACGACATCTCTTAATTATTTTTCAAGCATTATATTTACCATTTTTAATTAATTTACGAAATTTTTACCGAAACAGTGAAATTTCTTAGTGATTTTTTAAATAAACTTTTAATCGGCATCAGAACAGGTCTAACTAAAAAAATCCATATATAATGTGCGCTGAAATAATATTTATATATGTTTCAACTTTGAATAACTTTTATTTATCTTGTCATTCTTTGTTTCACCATATCTTTTTTTCTAAATATAGCAACGTACATGGAATATATACCATATAAATATTCTTAATGTGTAAATAAGCTAAGAGTTTATGCAAAGAAAATAAGATTAACTTGGTGGTTTCCTGGGACTAGGTTCGAAACCCCGACAGCTGTCCACACTATGTTCCTTGCAATGTAAAACTGTAATAATTAGTAATACATATAATGTATATAATGTACATTGTCAGGGAGGGTAATGACTTTCCAATATCTAACTCAGCATACGACGATATTCTACATGGTATGAAAAATATCTATTGAATTAAAAAGGTTATTATATTTTGAGCATAAATATGGGATGGGAGAGTATTTTTTTACTTATTTATGAATCATACAATTTAAAAAAAAACGTAAAATCCTTGTCCTAAATGACTATCCATTAGGGTCATTCTGACCTGTCGATAGGCTTAAAATTAAAAAATAAAATAAAATAAAATAAATATAATAAGACAGAATATTTCCATTTATCAGACCTCACAAAAAATGCAATTGGATATTTTGCAAAAGAGACATTGGAAAATAATATTTTAAAATCTGGAGAATTGCCAAAATCTAACATTTTCACAGTCAGAAAATGAAAGTGGCGTATATGTTTACCTGAAAAAATTATCATCTACAGTATTAATAAAAACACATTTATTTGAGGTGTCCGTACGGTTAATAAAATATTCATGAAATATGTTACGGCGGAAGATGAAAATAAATTTTAATATCTTAAAACGAATATAAAAACATGACAGATAATATTTTAACTTTTTATCGGCCTTCGAGAATAGCCGTGACCAAAATAATATATTTTAATCACACGGGAACTGTAAATTTTTGGACCCATCCAATATGGATAAACCTGGCAGGTCAGGTTTTTGTAGACTCTTTTCACGATCTTCTTATCTATTTTTTCTTAATCACAAATAAAAAAATATGTCTAACGTTCGTTTCTTTATAGACAGATTTGAATGATAACTTATTATATTAAATCAAAGCGAGTGGTGCTAGGGTGTGTGTCATAAGATAACTTATAATATATTATATTATAACTTATAAGATTGAAATACAAATTATGTGTATGTGCATGAATTTTTTTCTGAAGGAACATTCTCCAAACAGAAAAATAAAAGTTCACTAGTTTAAGCACAATACTTCAAACAGAAAAAAAAATCAGTTGTTAAACACAAATAAATTTCAAAATGCGAGCTTGTTTCTTGATTGTACAACTTCATATTTATATTATTTTAATTTGTGCCTAAGTGAACAAGACTGTATTTTATTTAAGTTCTGTAATAAATATTTCACACAGTCATCAGACACAATCAGGTTTAGCGTATTTATCAATATGTGCCTTTGGAAGATCGTTAAAAGAAAAAATAATTTTTGATAACAGCCTTTTGACCGAAATTGTACCTTCACCTTTGCAAGTTTAAATAGCTGTATTTTTCATCTTTGAAAAATATTATCTAGCTATAAAACTTTTATTATTGTATACTTAAAATAATTCTCACATAAAAAATCTTTTTCTGACGATTTCCATTCGACGTTGAATAGAGGTTTCTGTTTTTTGCTGTCCAAAGCTCTTTGTGATTTAATTTTGTCCAAACATGCCCGATGCTATCTGATCATCGCGTCTCGATAAGCGTATTGAATATTATACAAAATATGAATATGAACCCAAAATTCTTTATTTATATGTTAAAATTTATGATGATTTATATATTTAAAAAGACCTGCAGATGATATAAATTATTTAATTATTTTTAACGAGCATTGTGTTTTAAAATATTTTTTCCACACATCATTTGAACTTCTACCTTCCAATTTCAAATAGGTTTCATACGACATTATTTTTGTGTGTTTTTTTTTAATTATATTTATTTTATTATATTTTGTACAATTTTTAGTTTATGCATTATTATTTTTTTAGATAAAATGAGGTAACGTGACATTTTGCGACCGGACTGTGAGTCAAAAATTGAGTCAAAATGACAAATGATTTCTCTACTATACTCGAGAATGTACATTTCAATGTGTAATTGTGACTTTTAATCCCAGTAATGCTATTTACACATCCTGAAATATTCCTACCCCAAAATTTTCATATATTAGATTATGAATTAATCAAATCCATTCTTGATTTATAATAATAATCGAGGTCGGATCTATAAATCTTCCTGTTGCAAGACTTCGTTTGAATTAGAGTAAAGTGCTTTTGGATCAAAGATGAAGAAAATTGTGTAAGAATTATTGCCATCATAAGATGAGAGAAATGTGGATAATTTTAAGGAGCTTAATCTTAATAATGTTTGCTAACGTATTTATAATTTTAATCTATAAATAATAAATATTTTGACAATTAAAGCTTGTAATATATTAAAACAAGTTGGCCGGGTATGGATTTGGCAGGTACTCAGGTTTAATTATAAATTAAAATAAATGGATTGGTTTTCAAGCAAAAACCTTTTTAATTATGCGAAATATGGATTGATTTTCGAAACGATGTCATAACATATTCATTGTTGCTCATCAAAAGTAGTGATGTCTTAGTTTTGCATAAACCTTAGAGTCTTAGAGTGCGACTGACCAAAATTTTAGGTACATCGCATCCTATATGTTCAAATACACTTATTTTAAAGTACACCTGTAAACTTGAAATAAATATCTACAAATTACAATAAAAATATAGTATCAGTGGTAACCTCTTGGTTAAAAAATACTTTTTCAAAATATTTCGTTAATTTATATACACGACGGGTTCAAAATCAAAACCGCAAATTTACAATTTATAAAAAACTAACCCATAAAAATCAAGTTTTTATTATACTCCCTTTCTTTGTAAAATATAACAACAATTAAAAGTATAACATAACACTAAACTTACAGTAATTTAATATATTTTTAAAATGTCAGATGTTTTGAACTTTGACAAGACACTTCATGCTTTGAAGATTAAATTCTAAAAACATTATGTATACCGACGGAGTAATTCAAAATTTGAAAATATTCCGCGACGTTATCGGGCCGCCGTTGCTAGTAATGAAACTTTGGTAATGATCCAAATTTGAAAAAATCAATAAAAATTTTAAAAATCCAAAATTATACTGTAATTATTAATTTTTTTAAACGAAAATTTGATAGATCTTCTTGATCGTCGCCACGAGTCTGCTTGCAAAGTTTCAGCTCGATTGGATCACGGAAAAAGGGTTAAAAATCGATCCAAAGTTATTTCGTCGGATAAGCAGACAAGACGACAAGTAGACAAGTAGATGCTACGAGTTAAAAGAAAGGGAGTAAAAATAGAAAGTGACTTATTTGGCGACAGTGACAGTTTCACAATTTATATCTGTTCTCTACATGTTTGAAAAACTTTAAAAACATTGTATTGACAGCATACAAATTTTAAAATATCCGCTCTGGCTTGAAAATCAGTTACAAATATATATATATAGCTCAATTTTGTCAATGTATAGTGTAGTTATCTTATCTTCGTGAACCAAGAAAAAATTACGGGTGTAAGGACCACAGTTATTTTTATTTTTTTTCACCACAATTTTAGCACACATTAGAATAGCATTGTATGAGGACGTCCAGTGTATCGAAGAACGACTCCATCATCATGTTCTTGACAGCTCATCACGGTGACAAAAAAACACCAATGATTACATTTTGCTATGTATTCTGGACCGAAAATACACTTCACTGAAGCGTAAGATATTTTGATGTAAACAAAATTAGCTACTCACGCGAAAGTCATTTTCCTTCCCTGAGTATCTTCACGCCATTTTCAGTCAAGCAAGACCAACATGTAATATGCGCCGATCAGGATGGAATCCAGAGTGTCCTCAGATCGCTGGCTCTCCAACTACTGAGTCTAATTTCTGATTAAATGTGATTAAATAACAAAACTGTGGTTCGGTAGCATCACTCTTTTGGCACACGTTAGTGTTTCAATATAACTCACAGCCTACTTAGGCTTTCGGTCCCAGAATACACCGCACAGATGCCTGGGATAAACGGCGTGAACATCTGGTAATATTTTGTTAATTTAATCAATCATTATCACTTCAGATATTGAGCAGAAGTTTTATATAATTTACTTAATTACTTTTTAATTCAATTTTATATATTAATTTTGAAAACAGACTGAGGATAGATATTAAACAAAACATTTATAAAATAAAAATAAGAAAATAAGTAGGTGCACTTGAAGATAACCAATATTCTATTAAACGTTCCTGAAAATATTAAATAATGTGCTCGAAAATGGTTTTTTATTCCTCATCTCAGAGAAACGAAAAATTGGGATATAAAATTAATTTAGTATTATTAAATTAAGTTTTTTCAAGTACTAAGATACGAGGAATACATCCTGTCGCTAGGTGGCACTTGTGTATACGAAGTATGTAGCCGGAACAATAAATTGCGTTATTAATAACATTATTTTAAACAAACATATATAATTGGATATTTGTTTGCATTTTTTTCTTATTTAAAAAAAAATGCAAACACGAAATGCGTGTCACATCAATATTTTTACTGTTTTCAAGTTGAGCTCAACGCTTGTGCTATGAGAATAGGACTAACTTGCTGGTCTGGAGTGAGATTCAAACCCGCGACCTTTGAGTCCTAACCAGAAGACCAACTAGCTACTACTACTACATTAATTGGTTAGGTTAGGTTGTACTGTGTTATAAAATTTTGGAAAAAGGCCGTCAAAAGCTTTCTGCTAGTATGCCTTGAATACTAATATGAAAGTGAAAATACTTTCTCGGCTATTAGATGATATGGTAATGATTGATAGGGTATGCACTTTTTTAGCTCTGGAGTCGGGAGATCAGTTCCGGAAAGATCCAGAAAGACTTTTGTAACTTATTAATAACATTGGTTGTGGTCCAAAATAGTTCTCCGAATTCTTTACTGACGGATAATATTTTTGCTTCCACGCAGGCTGCATCCATTTTTCTTATACATTTATTAATTTTCACCTAGCGACTGAATAACAAATGTAATTTTGATTTCCTCCAAATGGTCCATCGCACCGAGGCTGAAAGTTTTTCCACAGTTACGGAAAAGTATTTATAGAGGTTAGATCATAAAATCGTGAACACAAATAGCCGGTATACGATACGGTCGGGCTGGTACTCACCAAGGTATTCTGGGGCCGCCAGCTGTGCAAACACGCAGGACCAGAGGGTATTTCTGCTGCAGTGAGGAAGTGTAACGTAACCCCATCTTCTGAAGGAGCAACATTATTATATCTGTCTACCCGTGGATGGACCAAATGCCCTCGGTGTCGTGTGATTATATCTCTCGAGATTATCATGACAATCCGACTGATTCTGGAAATAACTATATTATAGCTATTTTGGTGGTTGTCACCCCTCAAAATAAGCGGGACGTAGATTTACGGCAGTCCGCCTTACGCCGGCCGCACACTGGATGCGTTTTCGTACGAAATTTAGTAGTACGTATACGTACGAATACGCAAGTACATTCCTGACCTTCGAAGTAGTATTGAACATCGCACACTGCACACGATTTAGTAGTGCGTGTACGTACGTCGAGATTCGACGTCCGACACGATCCGGATTTGTTCGGAAATTTTTGCGATTTCGTACGATGGATATTGACAATTTTGTCAATTTGACACATGACCACAAATGTTTGTGGGACCTAAGTGATTCAGCTACGCGACCATCAGCGCAGATTATGGCGGAGAATCTCTAATGAACTAAAAATACCTGTAAGTTAAATAATTTAGTTTAATGAAGGTGAGGTATAATTATGTACTTCGAATAAAAACACTTATATTTCTCCGATGTTATGAGCTCTCGTTGCAATTCGATTCTCCCCAGCATTTGTGAATCTATTAGATAGATAGTCATGAAATTTTTCATTATTATTTAAGTCTGCCATAATAGAGTTTTCCAGAAGATACAGATTATACATTTGGCACAAACGTCATTGGAGAAATGCGTAAAGTAACTGATCGTGACAACGCAAGACTCAATCAATGTGCGCGCTCCAATACGTACGAAAGTAGTCGTACGAATACGTACGTAATAATTCGTATCCAAAGTGCGGCCGGCCTTATTCGCCGTTTTTATTTATGCCCGCGTTAATTAATTTACATTTATGACTTTTGCAATCTACGTGATTGAATTATGTGACATGTTGATTGCGGGGTTTTGGAGCATTTAAGTATTTTTATGTCTACATAGACCGGTGCAATATTTTCAACAACGATGTCTGGTTGTTTTTAAAAAAAACTTTTTTATTTGAAGTCGAAGCGACATTGATATCAAATATATTTCAATTATCATGGAAATATTTTCTTTAATTTAATGTTTCTGATGAGTTTGTTATTTTACATTTTTGAACTAATATAGTGGTATGTGTATATATTCTCGAAAATGAAAAAAAATCCGTTGCAACACATTAAATGAAAATCTTCATTCGCTTGTTCATTTATTCAATACTACTTCAAGATATAGGTAGATAATAAATCTTTTTTATTATCATTATTATTTCATATTTCACATATTTGAAATATTAATGATTAAAAAAAATATTTTAATTTGGGCCCGAATTCAGAGTCAATACTTAACTGATTTAACGTTTAAGGTAAGCCTTAAAAGTGTTTGCTTTTAAGGCGTATTGGTTGGCGTAGTATATATTTATAGTATATTTTCGGCGGTCCACGGAGAGGCGGCCCTAGCAACATGCGTAGAGCGACCCGGCCGGTTCGGGTTTGCTGGCCCGGGGTTCAAGCCCCATCTCCGGCCGTTTGATTTTTTTTTTAAGCCGTTAATTCGAACGAAATAACGGATGTTACACGAATTTACGGATGGACAGGCAGGCAGGCAGACAGACAGACAGACAGACGAGAAGGGCGGACGGACAGACAACGAAATTATTATGTTTGATAAAAGTGACAACAAAAAATATGACATAAATCAGAGGTAGGTATGTAAATTATTATCGATTATAATCTGCTTTTGGACTGACATCTATTTTTGGATTTTGCAATATTTATTTGTCCATTCGGACGACAGAGCATTCCGGACATATTTAGGTATGCGTTATATTAATATTGACAAATGTATAATTATCTAAATAAAAATAATAAGAAATATGAACAAAGAAAAAAATGGTAGAAGTTACAAATCACAGTTTCATACATTTATTAAAGCATACATAGTAATATACTTTTACATTTTCTTTTTAATTTTACACTGTATTTCATTATACTTTTTTAGTTTAATGTAAAAGTTAATCACTGTCTCCTTAACTAAACCGAGGTTTGTGGTAATGGAGGGAGATTAATCCGTTGCAATAGTGGAATGTAAGCAATTACAATGCTCTCTAGGTAAACAAAATTAAAATTTAGAAAAATATAAAAATTACAAAATTAAAAATATAACACAGTTTTTAGAGAAAGGTGACTTCGCTTACCAATGAATACAGCAAATCCGAAATAATAGTATGAAACACATTTATACGTTAGTTAATTTTAATTAAACAATAATTGGTTAGGTTTATACTGGTCAGTGTTATTTATTTTTAATTTTTTTTAATTTTTACGCTTCGACAGGCCAAGAGGTCCAATTATAGAAGTGAAACAAGTCACGAAACACCCAGGCAAACATTGAGTAAATCACATTGATTAATTGTGACCTCACCGGGAATCGAACCCGGAACCCTCGGTGTGATAAGCCAGTGTCAAGCCCACTGGGTTGCGAGGTCTACCTAACTGTATCATATATTATATCGTGTCCATACAAGGATGATTATTTTTGTAGTGAATGTTTTCCAGTGAGTCTTTAGTATAATTTTGGAGCTAAGAACGTATAGAACCGTTGATAGAATCTTGTTATTTCTCTCGGTACTGAACTGTAGCGTGTTACATTGTATTGTATTGTATTTATATAATATTATTACATTAGGTTTTTATAGATTTTTACAATAAGAATATACTTGATCAACGTCATCAACATTAGAATAGTTGAAATAATCATACCACACGACACCACAACCAAAACTATTAGGCGCCATGTGCAACATTCCTGATGGCTTCCTGGAGTGAGATAATGTTTGCAGACTTCACTATATCCGTCCATCTAGTTGGTGATATTCTCTGCTTTGTACCGTCGGTTTTAGCATACGTCTTGTGACATGCACCAAGTATTTCAGAATCCTCATTTGCGTTGTAGAAGAAAGGCGTACCTACATAGTTCAACATTTATTTTTTGTAAAATATAAGCTGTCTACGGGATTTGTATATCTGATGATAATTTTTATACTTCTTTTCTACGCTCATGTTATGTTAGTATCCACGTTTCAGACTCCATAATGGCTACAAATAGGTCTAAAATTTAAACATCAATATTGCATCATAATTCATAATACCTTATCACTTAGCTAACCAATGAGAGGCCAGTCGAAACAATTATTTGTGAGAAAGAAAAATTCTTAAAACAATATATTTTAGTTGTTTAAGGCGTTAATTTTGTGGTTCGGCATAATTATTAATTTTAAAAAGCTGACAAAACAGCACAGTTGTCATTCGCACGGATGCGCAGTACCTAACTGCCGAAAATTAGAGTATTTTTTAAAAATGAATAACAGGTATACTGGTATCCAAACAGGTCGAAGTTAAAAATAATCAATGAGCTTTATACACAATTTCTTGGTACTTAAAAGTATTAAAAAAAAAAGATACGCATCTGTTTTTCATACAACTGAAAACACATTGCATTTTTGTTTCGACTCTCCCGAAATGTTCTGATTTCCTACTCATTTTCATTTTCCTTTAGCAAGCGTAATAATTTCTTCTTCAAATGTAGCAAATTTATTTTGTGGTAACATTTATTATTGATTTAAAACAACGTTAAAAAGTCTATTCAAATCATTAGACAAATCTTTACAAATATTTGAAGAATTTAATAATTCATTAATAATAATTTTACTTTCTTCGATTGGAACACTAGGAAACAAATTTACAACATCAAATGAAACTAAAAATGAATTATTTGGAATATTCAATACTTTTAAATGGTCAACCAATTCAAGAGAATTTTTAATGGTATATAAAGGTTTAAAAATATTACTTTCAACAATTATTTTGTTTAATATAGCTGATAATTTACATGCACCTAGTAGGTGCATGGAATTTTGGAAATAAGAAAGAGTGTAAATAGTAAATTGAATATTATAAATAATCAGGTCATTTTTGCAAATAGTTATCTTTTAAATTTATTTTCATATTAATTAGGTACTTTATATTATTATTTTCCATATATAACTTTTTAATATTTTGTTTGATCTATACTTCGATTTTTAAATATTATTTTTGTTTTCCTGATGAAGAAGCCATTGGCTTTGAAACATGTTGATTTTTTTCAATAAATAAGTGGTTTAAACAAAGTTATTTTATATTAATTATAGCGTAATAATTATTTATTATATTATTTCTTGCCTTTATTCCGAGGTCAAAAGTATATACATATACTCTTGATATTTTTATCTTAGTTAAGGTTACGGTAAGTGTTAGTAGGTAAGGTAAGAGAGGCAGTTTTAGTTTTCATAAATGTCTAAAACTTACGACTGAACCTTTTATCTCTCGTTCAACTTGTGCCTGTCTTTGGGTTATTAATATATCTTCCCAGCGACTTGGCGTCTAGAGAGCATCTGGATGCTGGATGAGGACGGCTTCACACTCCGCACGCCCTCTACATTCCTGCGCTTCAAGTTTATCCTTTCATTCGGTCCATTATCCAGAGCTCGGCGGACCATATTACACTCATCGCAGTGGTACCAACAACTGCATGTTTCCGTGTGATTGCAATCCTCGCGTCGGATGAGTCAGTCGCAAGGCGCACATGGACATGAATAAAAAATCAATCTATTCAAATTTTTGTTTCCAGCAAATATTTAACTAAAATATTTTTGGAAAAATAGACAAAAATATGAATAATTAATATAAATTAACTTTGTTTAAACCACTTATTTATTGAAAAAAATCAACATGTTTCAAAGCCAATGGCTTCTTCATCAGGAAAACAAAAATAATATTTAAAAATCGAAGTATACATCAAAATATTAAAAAGTTATATATGGAAAATAATAATATAAAGTACCTAATTAATATGAAAATAAATTTAAAAGATAACTATTTGCAAAAAGGACCTGATTATTTATAATATTCAATTTACTATTTACACTCTTTCTTATTTCCAAAATTTCTAATTTATCAAATTGTGATTCTGTATAATTTGTATGTAAAATTTGTAAACCCTTATTAATATCAAAAGAATGACCCGTAGCCAAAAGATGGTTAGCAAATTCAGAATAATTATTACTATTTAAACACCTTAAGTGTTCTTTAATTCTAATTTCAAAAAACATGTTGATTTTTTTCAATAAATAAGTGGTTTAAACAAAGTTAATTTATATTAATTATAATTATGTTACCACAAAATAAATTTGCTACTTTTGAAGAAGAAAAAAAAAATGAATGTTTTAAGTTTTCTTTGTTATGTATATTGTAACGGATAATTTGCTATGATAAAAGTGTACCTGTCATGTGACGTTGTATACAAATAAACACGTATTGCACTCTTTCTCAAAAGCGGTTTGCAAATGGTATTTACATATGTATCCAATTGAAAGTTTTTCGACAAATAATCCAGTCATTTGGTGCTAAAAAGTGGGGTTACCTGGAAAAATTTTCCGGGAGTTTTAAAAATGGGTAATTTTATAGATTTCGATGAGCTCTTTCCGAATTTCAACTTTGCCACCTCGCATCTTTGCCGCTCGCGCCGCCATTTTGGAAAAATGGCGCCTAAAAGCAGTTTTTTGTCAATATCTCCTTTCTGACTCATTAAACGATAAAAACATGTTATACAAAATGAAACAAAAGAAAATTTCCTACAATTTATGTGAGAACTTTTTTTCCATAAAATCAATAGTTTTGGCGTACGAGCGCCGCAAATTGAAGTTCAACACGCGTTTTGGCCAAAAAACTAATTTCCACACCACCTTGAGGTAGAAATCCACATGCAATTCACTATTCCAAAATTTAGCGCACTCTTCTTCGCTTCGTTGTTGATGGACCAGGTGTAGCGATTTCATTGAAGACAAGTAAGAAGACAAGACTAAAGAGAGTACTGATCAAAATGTCACGGACCGAAATTTCTTCCACATCATCCGCGATGCGATTATCAGTTTCATCGCAATCCTCTTCGTTTTCGATTTCATCACACGTTTGCTCAAAAACAGTCTCCGTTTCTTCTTCTTCTTCATCGCTACCTTCTAATGGAACCTGCGAGTTATCACGGGTACCTGCCACTACAATTCGTGCATATAACGGAGCACTTTAATACAGCCTTTCTGCAGCCACAGGCTTTCTAACATCTCTTTTTTGCATTTGGAAGAAATAAGTTTTAACGAGCTTTCCGGGGCTGGGGGCTCGAGTGTGGTGACAGGAATTAGCTCGTTCTTATTTCTTTTCCATTCCCATTTCTCTGCATTTCTATAGCATGAATATCTACAGTTATTTAAAGACATGCTTTTTACATTACTACATTTATTATTATATTATTACAATTTATTTGTGGCAATATTATATTAATAATAAGAAAAAATAGAATGTGTTTATTTTTATGTTTGACGCTTTGCTTAAATTCTATTTGATATCGATTATATGGAGAAAACCTGATTGAATTATAAGTATTTATAGATTACCTTAATTTTCTCAAGAAATTCGATGAAGTTTAATTAAAATATTTTCCATGTGTTGTAAATATTGATTGTGATAAAAAATATTTTATACATTTTTTTTTATCAGTGATGAGCACTTATTGTCAGATGTATGTAGTTTGTAGTTCAGTGGTATATTTTTACAGAAGTATATTTTTATCCTATGTCGATAACCCTTATTTAGCCTGCTTCTCAAATAACTAAATTTTTTAAATTCTTCGCTTCGGTTTTGAACATGTCCGTTGCGTTGATGTTTTCAGTATCATAGTATAGTAGGTAGAATACTATGATAAAACCACTTAATTAATTTTTCAAGGTCACTGCCAGGATTTATAAGTAAAAAACATTTATTAATATATTTATTTATTTATACGGTGCAAAATACCGAAGCAACCAAATAATAATAATTTGATAGCTAAAAATTTTCACACTTAGTAAATAGAATACAATACATATCTAAAAACAAGTACCTATAAATAAAATTCAAAATAAATACATTTGCTTTTCAGCCGTAAGTAATTTCATTTTTTACTATTCAATTTTCAATGAGAAAATAAACATCTCAAATCGACAGCGAGTTACTCTTAAATGTCGTCTTTTTCAAATTCTCTGTACTTATTGCCAAGTCTGTTTAGCCCGGACAGAGAGTGAATATGGTTGTTTATTCTCACATTTTCGTGATAGAAAATAGCTCATCGTGGTAATTAGGATTATTTCAACTCCGAAACCCATTTCAAAATTGTTTATTTTGTATTTATTATTTTACTGAGTGTACATACCATTTCTAAATATCATCATTTAAAAATAAGGGTTTTAAATATAATTTACTAAAACTAATGATAAATAAATAGAAATGCGTAGGTTTTGATTGAAATTGAGTAACTTTTATTCTACCTGTGTTTTCGTGTGTTTCGGTGTGTTTTCGAACTAATTAGATGTTTGAAAGCCTGTACATGCAAGATAGTAGATATTTCTCAGTTTTTGTGGTAAGTTTTTCGTTACATAGTTATTAGATCCTCCGCTAGGTGCTCGCGCTTCAGGTTCGCGCCGCTAGTCTGTTCCGCCTACGTCACCGCCTAAATTTGGTTCCGCTGCCGGGCCAGGTATTGAGTTACTGCGCTCACACCAACAGTGTGTTATTTCTGATCGCCACCCTCCTTATAATAACTCACCTGACCCTGTTGCGGCGGTGTGGGTGGGTGGCTGAAGGGAGGGGGAAGTGGGAGGAGCATGCTCACCTGTGGCGGGTTCACTTCAAAATGGCGAGAGAAACGAAAAGCGGGAAATCAAAAGTGACTCATTTGATTATAGTTTTGAGATATTGTATCAGGAATGGATTTTGTGTATTAATCTTAGACGATCGCAAGAGATCAAATTAAGATCCATTAATTAATCATAATAATTCAATTTTATTTATATCAGTGCTGTAGTTTCAATATCGCTATAGTTTATTGATAATCCCAATTGATGAATTATACTTACCAATTTATCAATTATCTAAAATAAGTCACAGATTTTCTGACAAAGAAGTGTGGGATTATATATATATATTTTTTTTTATTTATTTTTCTTTTTTTTTTTTTGATTTAATAAGAAAATAGAGATGCAAACACGGAATATGAGTTGCATCAAGCTAAATGCTTGTGCTGCGAAAATAGGACTAATTTGTCCTAGAATGGGACTCGAACCATCGACTACTGGATCACTAGGCGAGAGTCGTAACCACCGCACCAACAATCTACTCGAAATATAAAACTAAAGCACATAAAAACATATTGCACATACAACTTCTTAGAAAAAAAATAGTGGTAACGATCATCAGATCCTCACCGTTTAATTTAAAAACAATTATTTTAACAATGTACTAATATCAGAAACCTATGTATCTTATATTACTAAGGAAATGTTTTTATGATTTCCTATATATTAAAATAGTATTATATCAAAAATTCGGAGCAACAAAGCTTCAAAAAATATCACATATATAATCAATTTTTTATCATCAGTATTTTAAAGAAAATTCACAATTAATTACAATTTACGGTATCAGTTTTCTTTGCTGGCGTGGCTCGCAAAATAAAATTTAAAAAACTGTTTTGGTAAGCAGTTATAAATAGGTGTTACATCTAAATATTAAAATGTTCCAGAAACGTGTTCTGTTAGCGGGTATGAGTGCTTTTATTATTTCCCGGCCTGAAGCCCACGTGGCATATTATTACCGCAATAAACACATGATTAATCATTTCTACCGGGAGTGGGAGGTCCAGATGAGTGAGCGAGGCCTGATGCTAATATTCAAACACGTTTACAAAAAAATATTTTTAGAAACTGAATATCTAAATCTAAATTATAAAACAAAAAATCTTAAAAGACTATAAGTAACAAAAACTTTCTTCTTTCGTCGTGAAATTTGTACTGTTTCCTCTGTCTGAAATTTCTAGATCGAATTTAATGAAATGTGACTGTCAGCTCGCAACTTCATTTCTATTGTGAAATATGAAGCTTTGAATTATTCAATTAACTATTTTAATGTTTTTTCCATATTTTTTTAATAAGAAATAAAGTAACCCATAAAAACCTAGTTTTTATTATACTCCCTTTCTTTTAAAATATAACAACAATTAAAGACGAATTAAAACATATAACATAACACTAAACTTACAGTAATTTAATATATTTCTAAAATGTCAGATGTTTTGAGCTTTGATAAGACACTTCATGCTTTGAAGATTAAATTCTAAAATCATTTGTCAGTCAATTTAGATTTTCGACATTCGTAGTGAAGTACCTATTATGTATACCGACGGAGTAATTCAAATTTAAAAATATTCCGTGACGTTATCGGGCCGCCGTAATCAAACTTTTCTAATGATTCCAATTTGAAAAAACCATTAAAATTTCAATTATTAATTTTTTTTAAAATTTGATAGATCTTCTTGATCGTCGCCACCAGTCTACTTGCCAAGTTTCAGCTCGATTGGATCACGGGAAAAGGGTTAAAAATCGATTCAAAGTTTTTTCACCCGGCAAGCCGGCAAGCAAGCAGACGCCACGAGTTAATATGAAGGGAGTAAAAAGTGCGTTGGTGCATTTAATGTTTTGGCTATTTTTCTTTCTGTTAGCATCATAAGTAACTTTTCATTTACTAAGGTATCCAATGCAGTGATCTCTTTTGAATAATCATAAAATAATTAATATATCATCTCCAGCTATCTGGTTTATGCAAAGGTATTTGAAAATTGATGAGAAAAATCATGCAAATATAAAAAATCATGTAGTTTTCATCTGTGTGATCTGTGTGAATGTGTTTTTTATATTTTCCTCTAAGAGTACTGTCAACGCAGTTAAGAATGTTTAAATTAAGCATAATTTTTCATAACGTTTCGATATTTCTTGATCAAGAACGAAGAAAGTTCTTTAGTTGCTTCTTGAGACCCAATGTAGTAGGTACCATTTCCTTCAAAATCCATTTAATTTTTTATGATTTTTTTAATAAAAAGTTTTCTATTTAAGATAATACTATAATTTTGTGTAAATGTTTAATATTAATACTTTATTAAAAACGAATATATTCTATGTTTTCAGTTCGGTCAAGTTAAAAATCTTCTTTAAAAATTGGTTTTGATAAATTTATAAAACATTAACAACGCATGACATTTGTTTTAAATGGTATAATATGTTGGAGGTAATAATACAATTACTGAGTTGAAAACTTATATTTATCAAAGCAAATGGACACTTTGCTTTGATAAATGTGGTTCATTAAAAATGGCTCAGTGATGTCACACCACTGAGGGTATGCGTACAATTGTGAGACTTTTATTTCGCAAATTTGGTGCTTAAGGCTTTATCCATTCTATCCACACTATCCATACTATCCATACTAGCCATACTATCCATACTATCCATACTATCCATACTATCCATACTATCCATACTATCCATACTATCCATACTATCCATACTATCCATACTATCCATATCATCCATGCTATACACACTATCCATACTATCCATACTTTCCATTCTATCCATGCTATACATACTATCCATATTATCCATATTATCCATATTATCCACACTATCCACACTATCCATACTATCCATACTATCCACACTATCCATACTATCCATACTATCCATACTATCCATACTATCCATACTATCCATACTATCCACACTATCCATACTATCCATACTATCCATACTATCCATACTATCCACACTATCCATACTATCCATACTATCCATACCATCCATGCTATACATACTATCCATACTATCCATTCTATCCATGCTATACATACTATCCATATTATCCATATTATCCACACTATCCACACTATCCATACTATCCATATTATCCATACTATCGGGCTGCTCATGGTCCGCTCTCACTCTTACAAAATATTAATAAGCAATGAACAATGAAGTCATTTACGCCATGTGTTCGGCTTCAGTATATAATCGTGGTATAGTATCGAAGGATATTTGACTGGAGCCTGAACGGACCGAGAGCGGACCGATTTGCTAATGTGGATCGAGCCTAGCACCGTTGCCTATTCTACTCTGTTATAAATGCAATTAACAACGAATGACAGCTCACTATACGCTCGCTGTTATTTTATCAAGTTTTAAGAAGGCAGTGTGTAGTGAGGGGTGATTATAGCGGGTTATTAACCACACTATTATACTTTTTTCGACAGGTGGAAGTTGTATTCCTCCTGGTATTTTATGCTAAACGAAAACTTATATTTTTAAATTTGCACCACGTTCGAATGCATATTCATCATTATTGGACTGGACGTCTTTGCCAATAACTGTATAATATATAAACATATATTAAAAGGTGTACTGAAAGATTACTAGTATTTGTCGAATTGGACTTAAATAATTGATTTGTATGTATGTATATTTTATTATTATATTATGACTTTCAAAGCTTGTGCTATATCTTCTTTCTCTACATTATTACTTTTTTTTATTTTTAAATTTCTAAATTATTATGTTTTTCTTATGCTTCTTGCTTTTTACTATATATTATATTTATCTTTATTTGTTTGCATCTGTATTCTCAGTATTTTCTTCTCACTTTGTCATTACTATGTTTACATGTATTATATATTTTTTTCCTCTTCTCTAAACTGTATACCTATTATGTTAATGTACACTATACCTATCTATTGTAAAAACTCTATAAGGCGTTAATTAATAATAATAATTATTCATAATTCGAGCAAACCCAGTATTTTCTGTTAAAGTGTAAGCGAGGACTTGTCTTTATTTATTTTTCACCGCAAAAATAAATATTTATCTATAATATAAAGTTATTTTTTGTTGAATAATATTGTCATTTGTCATTTTGTAATGAAGAATAGAAGAGTAGTGATTTATAAAACTATGAAACTATATATTTGCTTACTTAACTTGAAAAAGAATAACATCAAAAATGTCATTTTGTAATGAAGAATAGAAGAGTAGTGATTTATAAAACTATGAAACAATATATTTGCTTACTTAACTTGAAAAAGAATAACATCAAAAATGTCAAGAAAGAGTCACCGTGTTCCACAATAACTACTTTATTACTTATTTTCTGAAGCAGAAGGAACCCTTGTGTCCGATTATATAAAGAAGCTGCTTTTCTCTACATGGGCTTGACAAATAAAAATCTTCGCACCATGGCTTACGAATTTCCCGAAGCAAAAATGAAGAAAATGCCATCAAACTGGACGATTAATAAGATGGCTCTTAGGCAATAGCTTATCGAATTTAAAAAAAACTTTAAAAGTTTAAAAACTAAGCCAAAACCAAAACTAAATCCAATGGACACAATAGACTAAGATTGCAGCCTTAGCCAAAATAAACCGCGAAACACAAATCAGAAAATAAAGCTACTAAGCAATGAGTCGTGGTGGTAGCATGTTTTATTTGTAGGAAGCTCGAATAGAATCTTAAATGTAATAATGTGCGATAAATATGTTCACAAAACATTTATAGCGTAGAAACACAGATGAAATTCCAGGAAGTGATAATAGACTATTCCAAATGTGCCAGAAAAATAAAATTTTATCATATTTTATTTAACATTTATAGGATTTAGTTACGTATTATATTTTGTAAGAAATATAATCTTTGAAAATAACAAGTAATGTGTTTTATATGATTAAGAAATCATCAGTAATGTTCTGTCAGGGAAACACATATTGCCTAGAGGAATATTAATCCATGTACATGGATTTTTCCTCTGGAAAATACTGAGGTTTTCATAAATATCAAAAAAAGATTTATAAATCAAAATGCAATACATTGTTTTTTGAGTCTCAAAAAAATTCTCCCTCGTCAACAGTTGATGTGTGGATAGTACAAAGTTTATTTCAATCAAAAAATGTAAATGTTGACGTCACTTTCGTGGCTCTCATACGAAGGTCCCGCGGAATAATATAATAAACACTTTGCCGAAAATTTGATTCCACAATATTAATGAGATCACTCGCTCTTTACGTCTTTATGTTGCTCTTTGATCGTGAAGATTTTCCTCTCATCTTGTGCAGATTATTCATAGCTCGGACCACCGCGCCGTTGTGGGTGGCGCGATCATATTCAACGGAATATTTTCACTTGAAGTCATAATAATTATAAAAATATATGTATATTTTTAGACCTTCACCAACATACCTTTGAATTTTTTCCCTAAATCTTAGTTTCTTAATTATATCTCATTAATTAATATATGGAATAATTATGATAAACTTACTTACATTTATTTTGACGTGATCTAGTCAAATAAATGATTTTAATACAACGCACCCCTAGAACAACCTTTCCACAACTTAAAAAATATAAATGAAGAGTATAATAGAAAATATTTATTAATGTGGAATATTTTAAAGATGGCTGGGTCATGTGGAGAGAATGACCGAGCATCGAGCACCAAGGTCCCTGCTGAACTCAAGGCCGATAGGGCGAAGGAGCTTAGGAAGGCCAAAATTAAGATGGAACGACAGCGTCCTCAAGGACATCTCTACCTTGGAGCTTCTGAACTGGAGAGAGGTGGCACTAAACCGAGATGAGTGGAGGAAGACTCTTGAGGAGGCCAAGACTCACCAGGGGTTGTAGAGCCAAGAGTGGTGATGGTGATGATGATTTTAAAGGTATTTTAAACTTATACAAAGTTATCTTATCATCACTTATGTTATACTTGTTATCAAATATACCAATCACGCTAAATCCTTCACAGTGACAATTTGCAATCGCGATAATGGAAAAAAGGTCCTTAGTAAAGAAGAAAAATGTGCTAAAAAATCCAGACATTATTTTGAGTCATTCAAATATTTTGTGTTTCACATAATTTAGAATTTTGGTAAATAAAATGTTTACAACTTTATTTTTATGAAGGTAATGGATATAGGTATTTTCTTAAAGATAAAAGCGTAAAAAAATATTTATATTAATAATAAATAAAACAAGGTAAATGTACTATATACGTTCGTAGTTACCTAGTTAGAGGCAACTCTTCTAGCTTTCAATTAGGAATTAGCATTCATTTACTTATTTTTAATAAAAAAAAGGAAATAGTTAAATTTATACATACCGGCTGTAACCCGTAAAAAATGACGTATTTTTTTTAATATGCTCGTATATTTCGGCCGTCAGTCAAGGCTGTGAGAATAGCGCTGTCTAGAGTAACGTAGCGTCTTCTTAAAGTTAGTGATGGACTTTATTAAATACTGTTTTCGCTCCATATGCCCCATTATTTTTGAGCCATATGGTAGCGTTAGTGACGGACATTACTACATAGATAATTATTTATTTATATTTATGATTAATACCAATGACATAAAAGATATAGTAATGGATGCACTTATCCGTTTTAATATTTATTTAACTGAAATATTTAAAAAAATCTCAATATTAATTAAAAATGTACAAAATATTTTATTAAAAAAGCATAAAGTCAATGTTTTCATTTTATTTAATAACAATTTTGAAATCATACTAATTATGAAAACGGAATGACATCTAGTTTTATTGTAGTTAACTATTTAATAGGAAGTTACGGATGGACATTCGAATTTATTTTTATTTGTGATGGGGATTCTTATAATATTTTTGAAATGGACATTTCCAACAATTTATTAATAATTTTAAATGTTAAACCCAATAGAAAAATAGTTATTCGTAACTCGCCAGAATTCTTTTTGCGCATTGTTTAAATTTGTTTAAATAATTTCGTTTCCTGACAAAAATGTAAAATGAGAATGGTACCTCATTTACTGGGTCTTTCAAAATTTTTATAGAGAGGATTTATCATATTCTAAGTATATTCCGTTGAAATGCGAAGTGGCGACTATAATGTGGCTTATACTGTGCTTTTAATAGGTTTTCAGACACTAAATACACGTCACAGTATAATAATTGATGAATTTTGTCAACTTTTTTTCTAAGTGTGTAATGTTTATTTAGTGTTTAATTCTACAATTATTTAACAAGATTCAGTAAAAGCATTTTCCAGTACTTTAGATATAAAGCTATATATCTATATATATATATAATATATATATATATCTACAATAAGAAAAGATTATATAAAGTTCAATAAATGCATACTACTTTTTTATTCTAGGAACCGCGCAGTGGATATTCGGTATCCCACATGCGCAAAGCATTATTTTGTTACAATTTAAAATATAAAACATGATTTTTTAGGGTTTCTAATAATTATAATGAATACGATGCGTATATTATATACAAGCTGTGCCTAAACAAAACGTCCATTTTATAGCATCTAAAATTTAAAACACAAATACTGAACCAACTGAATAAGAAAACTGTATTTGTACATTAATAAATCTTCGAAATTGTGAAATTACAATGGCGTGAGATGAAAAAATTTTTTTATGGTATGGAATTCACTTGAACAAAACTATAAAATGCAGTGAAGTTACAGGGAAACTCATAAAAAAATTTTTCTTTATATATATGGTTACACAAAAAATATACTTTTGAGGAGACTTTCTAGTTTGTTTTCTCCATAAAACATGTGATCTTAGAATTATAATATTATTATTGTATTACTAAATTATATTATTATTATATTCCTATATTTTATCATGTAAAAATGTTATCCATAAACTTTTTAGATTTCTATTATATTTTAAATAAAAATTAAAAAATTTAAAAAAATATATTTTTATTCTGCCCTATTATGTAGCGTAAAAAAATATGTTCTTCATATTTTTTATGTTAATAGCGTTAACTTTATGGTTGGACATAATTATTAATCTTACGTGATTAAAAACTTAGTATTAACCACTCGGAGTAACTTCACGCCTACTGATTTCGATTCCACTTCGTCCGTAATTAGTATAAGATACAGTGGTATTGAAACTAAAGTTTACCCATAGTTTATAAATGCTTTTTAATTAATTAAAATGAATGTACGAGTAGTAATAGTAGTTTATAGAAATCTATTCGATATATACTAGTATATTAAGAACTTTTCTGCCCTTTGTACAGTTGCTAAAAATAACATAAGGACAATAAACTTTCTCGAAATTAATTAGAACAAATTAAGTCATTCGTTAAGTAATTAGTATGAGAACTGAGATTTATCTTATTTAAATCTCTGAGAAATATCTCATCACGTCTCATTCCGTAAATATGTATATTATTTTGTAAGTAATATTTTTTTTCATCATTTTATCTAATTTACTTTTTTAATAATAATAATTGAATCATTTATATAGCGCCGTTTTTGTAAGTACTCGCTTAAAGGGCGCTTTATCATATTTATTTCAAGACTATAATAATCGTAATTTTTGAGTCTCATTCCAGTCTTTCTCATTAGGCATGCACCTCGATATTCAAGCTTCCTTAACCAAATGATTCACGTGATTGAGTTTGTACCAATATAATATATTATCTCAGAAATAGATGTGGAAAACATTGATATGAATCTCTATAATTAATTAATCTCAATTTGTCATCAGCGTGTATTACACCACCCATAATCAAAAGCCGCTCTATATTATTCCCCGTCTCGATGTCACAGTTGGATGTTAAAACCAAAGCCCTGGGTCGGTATATATTAATTACCTGTCTACGTGAGACATCTATGATTTTATTGAATTATGAATAAAGAGAGTTGAGTCTTAAATGAGATTATGTGAAATAATATAATACATATTTATAACTTGAGATGGCAGATCCGTCGATTAATTTATCTACGATTAAAATAATAATTATTTTTGCAATAAATATTATGCAAGACAAAGTAGACAAAAGATGCAAGTAAATCGAATATAAATAATGGTAAAATTGAACATAAACTTACGCAATTAATTAAAGATATAGATAATTATATACAAAAAAATCATATACACGCTCTATAGTCTGTATAAAACATCGATTTATTATTTTCAATAAAAAAGTTTTCAGTAAAAAAATAAAAGAAATATTGCATAATGCTCCACATTAAAAATATAGAGGTTTCATCACCAGCTGCAAAATCTATGTATAACTAAGTCACGGAAAGGATCGTAGATGTCTCTAGCATAGTCAATTCTATTATATGAAAGAAACTGATTTAGGAATTAATATGTATATAATTATATATATATATATTATAATATATATATATATATATATTATATATATAAGAGTACATTTTTGGTACAATTTCTTCCCATGCGCAATGAACCAAATTCTGCCAAAAAAAATCGAAACTAGATAAACCAGAAAGTGGATGTTAAAATTCAAAATTATCCCTTAATAATAATTTGAATATCGGTAGGTACTTAGGTAGTTCGAAAGTTCGAAGTTAAATAGGTAGACATCAGAAAATGAGAATTAGAGCCATCTAAATATTTTATCTTGACTGTAACACACCTTCAGAATGCTAAGCGACTAAAGCTGAGAAGCTTTTCCTCGATTTCCGGCTATGATAGATTCAACATATGACGTTAGTGTCATCTGTTGTTCACTCATAGAAGCATCCTAAAAGACTTATTTCCAATTACACGCAAGCTCGCAATCAATAAATGTGAATTTCTGAGATAAGCAGTGAAAAAATATGAGGTATCACGAATCAGAGACACCTTTAATTTTTCTGAATATTAAAGCTCGCAATACATCTTTACCAACATTAATTTAAATTCAAAGAATACCATCACCGCCATCTGTTGTTCATTGGTAAAATAAGCGAGCGATTTTCTTTTCAATTTTCATCCAAGCTCACTGTGAGATTGCAATTTTCGTATCTTAGATTATTCGGAGGTCACAGAATGTACAGTTGATCGAGAGGTGGCGTTTTCATGAAAAAGTTACGCATTTTTGTTTGAATTATGCGCCTGTGACAATGCAAATCTTTTAAATATTTATTTTAAACAGATGAACAAATCAAATAAATTATCATTTAAAAAAGTTTGAATCAAGTCGTTGCATATCTTATATTATAAAGACTCCTTTAAAATTAGGTAATCGAAATAAGTTGTGAAATAAATGGCTTCTTTTGAATCTCTTTTTTATTTATTTATTAATAATAAACGCCCTAGAGGGCTTTACAGTACAAGGAAATTAAAAGAATTTTTATATACCTAATATTAATAGTAACAGTAAATAATTAAAAATAATAATATAAATAGAACATATTTAAGATAAATGAACAATATAAAATCTTTTTCCATCTGTTATTTAGAATTTTTAAGGTATAATATTCATGGCACGAGACATGTTGGTATTCCGATGTATTAGTTGTTTCAATCTTCTCTCTACAAAAAATCCGACAAGTTATATTTAAATTAAAAGCGTTAAGCCATGTATTCACTAGGGAACAAATCGCGCAACATTCCGCGCGGCATGTCGCATCAACATCTACGCTCATGTTTCGGGGACAATGACGCGGTCAAGCCATGTATTCACTAGGGGACAAATTGTCCCTCAACAGCATGCGCGGCATAGAGTCTACGTGACGTTGCAACGTCGTGCACTGTTCCGCGACCTCGCGCACGACATAGCGCGGCATTTCTACGTGCCGTGGCAACGTTGCCATGCGCACGGACCCGAGCGTACTCACTGCAACATTCCGCGGAGCGTCAGTACCACGTGGTATGTTTACAAGTGAATACGCATGCGCTGTATCTGTCAGGATGACAATGCGGGGAAACGAAATCGTTCTTGAACTCATCGAGCTGTATCGATCGAAGATCGCATAGAATGTCCGTCCTTCTTTCTCTTTGCAGTAAATAATTTCGCATTCTCCTCTTTTTACTCCTCTTACTTTTCGATAAACTCATTAACATAAATAGATACGCGGCTATCATCATAACCTCATAAGGCGATATATTTCCTTGACGTCTGGAAAACAATAATTATTTGCAAAAAGGACCTTGTTTTTAATAATATTCAATTTACTACAGTAAAACCTCGTTAATTTGAAATTGCGACCCAAAAAAACATTTCGAATTGCGCGGAACCCCGTTTTCGCCAAGTGAGATACCGCAGCTGTCAACATAAGCTCATCGGGTGACATTTCCGCGACAAGGTATGCGAGTCCCGGTGTGTACACGTCAAATGGCCGCGTCATTGTCCCCGAAACATGAGCGTAGATGTTGATGCGACATGCCGAGCGGAATATTTCACGGTTTGTCCCCTAGTGAATACATGGCTTCATTTGACGTGTACACACCGGGACTCGCATATCACTTGTCGCGGAAATGTCGCCCGATGAGGTTATGATGATTAGTGCTGCGCATCTATTTATTCTAACGAGTTTATCGAAATGTAAGAGAAGAAAAAGATGGTGGGTGCGAAATTACTTACTGCAAAGAGAAAGAAGGATGGATATTCTATGCGATCTTCGAATATCTGATGGATCTTTTGTTTATTTCACTCGAATGACAACAACTGATTTTGAAAATTTATTACAAATGATCGGGCCTTCCATAGCCAAGCAAGACACAATATTACGGATCGCTGTTGGCCATCACATCAGACTTGCAATTACAGCTCAGTTAGAGCTCGATCAGTTGGATAACAATCTCGTTTCCCCACACTAATGTCATGTTGAGTGGCATACAGTTACAGCGCATGCAAATTCACTTGTAAACATTCCACGTGGTACTGGCGCGATGTTCCTATGAGCTCGCTCGGGTACCGTGTGCATGGCAACGTTGCCGCGGCACGTAGAAATGCCGCGCTAGGTTGCGCGCGACGTCGCAGAACAGTGCGCGACGTTGCAGCGTCACGTAGACTGCCGCGCGTGATGTTGAGAGACAATTTGTCCCCTAGTGAATACATGGCTTTAGATGACATTTAAATCCGTATTGATACACACACACACACACACACACACACACACACACACACATATATAGTACACTGATATTTACTATTATCATTATGTGTTGACTAATACAATATAGAAAAAAATTATGAACATGATTTGCATGTTCTGTATATAGTTTTCTGGGATATTCTGCCGTGTGTATGATATGTATATGCCGTGCATATACACGGCAAAAAATCCCAGAAAACTATACACCGAAGATTCTGAACGGCCGTGAAAACCTAAGAACATTTTTATGATTTGCATGACAGACATTAACATGATTGTAACAGTTTTCACTAATTATAATCCTAAATATTTTTCTAAATGAACCCTAGAATATATATTTTTTAATATGAGATTTTGCTCTTTTTTCGCAGTTTCGGATTTCGTTTTCGTTTCGCAGATTTCGCGGTTAAAACTGCTGTTCATCCGTAGGTTATTATGCTCTACATACAATGTTTTATTCATTTATTTATTGTAAAAGAATCATTAATACATATTATATACATATAATATGACTTTTATTTATATTACAACTTCAATGTACAATATTTTCTCTTATATAGAAAAATGCACTTATGCTTAGAAGAGGAGTATACCGAAATTAATTAACAATTTTTGATATGAATAAAGTTGGTTGCTTTTTGTAGGCATTTTTAATCTGTAATCATTCTGATGTTATCGGTTAAAAAATTTTCCTCTTGATTTGTATAATGATGTTGCGCAAATGAGGTGTTGCGATTTTGTGATTGCAATGTGTTTTTTTCGTGTGCGATTTTCAGATATAAAAGTGTGCTTGTATCTTTCTTTAATTATTTATATTGTTGTAGGTATTTCTCCAGACTGGATAAATAAATTTTCACACTTTGAATTTTTTTAATACAAGGTGTGTTGGATAATCTATTTGTTTTCTTAGTCAGAATTACGAAGAAAGGGCCGTGACGGTAGCGTGACGCGTTACGAACGCAAGATCGAGAATTTATCATAATTACATTATTTTCTATTAAGTGTACAAAGATAATCATTTTTATTTTTTTTTATGTATTAATCAACGCCCTAGTGGGCTTTTACAGTCAAAGAAAGTTACAAGGATGTTTATATACCTAACACAAAACACGTTTTAAAGTAAATAATTACAAAAATAATAACAGAAATAAAATAAATTTAATTAAGAAAAATGAATAGTATAAAATGTAACAATATAAAACAACATAAAATAAAAGAACAATATATATATAAACAATGATTAGTACATAAGCAAACAGTAATAATTATAAACTTTTAACAAATTAATAACATAAAGTAAAATAAAGATAACTAATCCAATATACCAGATAAATAAGATAAGAAGATAAAATAAACTAAAAAAATAAAATTTGGACACTTTTAAATAAATAAATATATATAATTCACGGGGAACAAAACATAAATAAAAATTTAGTCCATTAAACTGTAGTTATTAATTCTATTGGTAAATTCTTTAATTCGGGTATGCTCCAACAACGAAAAATGTCTACGAACTCCGAGAATTTGTTTCCAAGGCGATGCATGAGTGTTGACGATGAGTTTAATGCATATTTATGCCTGTGGATCCCTACAAAGAACGCTTTGTGATGTCTCGTTTTTTTGGCATTATTATACGAGACCACCTAAATCAGTTCAGGGCAGTCCAACACTATTTTGATAATTTTAAATAGGAACACTATGTCGCTGACATCTCCTCTGTAAGATACTTACTTACCATCACGCCGTTTCCCCGAGGGGGTAGGCAGAGAGGATAGAGCGCCATACTCTTCTGTCCTGACATACAACTTTCGCTTCGTCTACATTCATACATCTTCGCATGCAAGCTCGACGGTTGTTCAGACTTCTAACAGGACCATCTTCCAGTATCTGGTTAATCTGGTCATGCCACGTCTTCCGTGGTCGCCCTCTTTTTCTGGCGCCGTCAACACTTGCATCATATATCTTTCTTACCATTCTTTCCTCATTCATTCGCTCAACATGCCCAAACCACCTGAGCGACCCTATTTTTATTCTCTGTATTATGCTACGATCAGCTTTACATTCATTCCTAGTATCTTCATTCTTTACTCTATCATACATGGATTTACCACACATACGTCTAAGGGACCTCATCTCCACTGCATTCAATCTACTTTCGTTCCTCTTCTGCCAGCTCCAGGCTTCACTTCCATACATTAGTGTCGGTACCAGAACTCCATTATGTACCGCCAGTTTTGCCTCGGTAGACATATTTCTATTAGAAATTATTGCATTCAAAGCACCGTTCACCCTATTCCCGGCAGTCACTCTCCTCTCTATATCTTTCTCAACATTCCCTCTTCTATCGAACATACTTCCCAAGTACACAAACTCATCTACTTGTTCCAAACATTCATTGCGTACTAGTATTTCACACGTTGTCTTACTTTCCTCCTTCTCGAATACCATTACTTTTGACATCTTTAATTTCTTCAAAAGAATTACATTCATTAAATTATCATAATTTATGCTTTCTATTGGAATACACATTTTAAAATTTATAAACATCAAGAATTTGTGTTGTACTCTCTATTTTCCTAAGGAGACCACAAAATTGAGATGTATTCCAACATAATTCTTGCAATGGATGTGTAAAATGTAGTAAGAGAGTGGAGCGATTAAAGTTTTTTGTTGTACTTAACACAAATCCTATGGATTTCAGTGCTTTGTTGCAAATTTCGTCATAATGCTGAATAAAGGACAGTTTTTCGTCGAAAGTCACACCCAAATAGCGAATAACTGAGACTCTAAATAGATCTATATTGTTAACGCAGTATTGATATACGATTTTATTTATACTTCTATTAAAACTTATTTTTTACATATTTTAAGATCATCTGCAAACAGCATAACATTAACTCCATAAAAATGTTAACAATATCATTTATAAAAAGTAAAAATAGAATAGGCCCGAGGTGGGACTTTTGAGGTTCACCACTTGATGCCTCAAATGGAAAGGATTTATAATTGTGTATTTTTACAAAGAGATTTCTAGAAATTAGGTAGCTTTCAATCCATTTCAAGGTGTGATTGCTCGTTCCCGTGGCTTTTAATTTTTTTAATAATAGTTTGTGTGATACCTTGTCGAATGCTCTGCTAAAACCCGTATACACCGCATCCGTCTGCAAGTGATTATTCATATTCTTATTTATATACTGTTCCTATAAAATTAAGTTTGTAAGCGTTGATTTTCCGCTTATAAATTCCAATTTTATACAATTACAAAAAAAAATAAAATATTTATACTATAATTTCGAATTTTTAAGAATTTTATTGGTTTTTTCAAATTGAAATCATTAGAAAAGTTTGATTAGCAACGACGGCCCGATAACGTCGCAGAATATTTTCTAAATTTGAATTACTCCGTCGGTATACATAATAGGTACTTCACTACGAATCTCGAAAATCTAAAATGACAAATGTTTTTATAATTTAATCTTCAAAGCATGAAGTGTCTTATCAAAGCTCAAAACATCTGACATTTTAGAAATATATTAAATTACTGTAAGTTTAGTGTTATGTTATGTGTTTTAATTCGTCTTTAATTGTTGTTATATTTTACAAAGGAAGGGAGTATAATAAAAACTTGGTTTTTATGGGTTACTTTTTATTTATATACAGTTCGTATAAAATAAAGTTTGTAAGCGTTGATTTCCCGCTTACAAATTCATGTTGTAAAGGGGATATAACTTTTTTTACATCTAAAATAAATTTCTTTAAGAATACTGATTCGAACAGTTTTGGAATAGCGGACTGTATAGGTACATATAGCTCTATGTATTACTTCCTTTCTTTTAACTCGTGGCGTCTGCTTGCTTGCTTGACGAAAAAACTTTGGATCGATTTTTAACCCTTTTCCCGTGATCCAATCGAGCTGAAACTTTGCAAGTAGACTCGTGGCGACGATCAAGAAGATCTATCAAATTTTCGTTAAAAAAAATTAATTGTTATAGTATAATTTTGGATTTTTCAAATTTTTAATGTTTTTTTCATACAACTCAGTAAGTTGTATGGAGATTCTGACGCATCTGGTAGTCACGGAACCCGAAAATGAGAAAGGGAGTATTGTAAAAACTTGATTTTTATGGGTTGGTTTTTTTATTATATCAGTTTTATCTCCATTTTTGAAAAATTGAGATAGGTATATAACTCATTTTCCGTTTAGGTATGAGGGAATATTGCGGACTACAGTGAAAAGTTAAATAATTGTGTTAATGCATTCGTAAGATGTTTATTACATTTAATTAATTGTAGTGGAAGAACATCGTCTGGGCCTGCTGATTTTTTAAGGTCGAATTGCTTTATCATTTTGTTCGGTGAAGCTGTAGTCGTTGTCATCGATAATTACTTGCATATCTCCAATTTTATTGGTTAATTGGTGTACTGTTGGTGTGTCAGTGATATCAGTATATTACTATAGACTTTAAAGAAGCATTCGGCGAATAAATCAACCACACCTTTAGGATTGTTTGCCGTTTTACCATTTTACTGCATTGTGGTAGGAAAATCTGACTCTTTTTTATTCAAAAATTCTGAGAACTTAAAGATTGTTTGCGGCTTTATTATTACAGTTGGTTCAAAGTTGTTAATGCACTTATTAAAGCAATGTTTTATATTTTATTTCGTAGTTGGCAGAATTCTAAGAAATCACTTCCATTACAAGTTATTTTATACTTTTTTATGTGAGTGTTTTTTTTATAATTTCAATTAATTATTTTTTAAAACATTTAGGATAAAAGTCAATTTTTTTTGTTACAGGGACAAATAATTCTATTGCTTTGTTAATGATTTGTAAGGTAGACACTGAAGTTAAGTTTTTTAAAGACGGAATGTTTTGAAATTTTTTCATTTATTTTGTTAACGGCTAATTTGGTCTTTCCATTTGAGGTTATCGTCTGTCATGATTCCTAAGTATTTAATTTTATTTGATACTTTCGGTGCGGAGTGGATTATTTTTATTATATATTTTTAATCTTTAAATAAAATAACTCATTGTTTAGCACCATTTTATTGAGTTTAAACCAACTAGTTTCGACTCACAGCTGAGCCTTCATCAGGATTCAATATTAGCTATTTAGTAGTTAGTAGTCAGTAGTCAGTATTTACAGTTAATAGTGAACCCTGTTGAAGTTAACTAGTTGGTTTAATTTCAATAAAGTGGTGTTAAACAAAGAGTTATTTAATTTAAAGATATTATGTCTCACCACAATGTGTTTACTACTTGTGAAAAAAAAGAATATTTTGGGAATTCTTATTTTAAATTTTGGGAAATATTACTTGATTTTATTACAATTATTAGTATTACACAGATTTTTACTATTTTATTGTAACAAGATAGTCTACCTACTGAGTACGAACAATAATACGACGTCGTCACGTAACGCAGGGTCAGTCATCCGTGACCACATTCTCTCGAAGATTCCAACTTCGCTTCCATTTCGCATACTACTGAAAACACTTCTTTGGATTCGTCTAGAATGAGTATGTGGATGTATGATGTCTGCTTTAATTAATTTTAGTGTTTATTTAATTTAATATCACTACGCAGGGACAATACAATAGACAATGACGGCTCGCCACGCTCTTTTTTTTATTTTTTTTATTTATTAGAGACATTAACAGGACAATAGGTACATGATACTCTGATAATAAAACATTGTAAGTGAAGACTATGCCCATTATCCCAATTACAAGTGTCTTAACTTTAAGAATGTTCTTAGGTTTTCACGGTCACTCAGAATCTTCAAGTTTGTGTTTACTGGGGTGTTATGCCGTGTTGTTACGACCTTTCGGGCCGACGTTTCGGATCCCATTGCAGGGTCCATCATCAGGGCTGATGTGTTGTCTTGAATGTTGGTGTTGTGGTTAAGTATCGTATTGTAAGTACGGTATTGCAAGCCGATACTTAACCACAACACCAACATTCAAGACAACACATCAGCCCTGATGATGGACCCTGCAATGGGATCCGAAACGTCGGCCCGAAAGGTCGTAACAACACGGCATAACACCCCAGTAAACACAAACTTGTCTTAACTTTGTATTGTCACTTATGCGAGAAGAACAGTCTCTATTATAATGACCACACCACACCCAAAACTACCAGCATAATCTAAAAGGATAAGGATAAGCAAACATCTTTAGGATGTTTAGGAAAGGATATATTGATAGTTATAACTATCGCCGCTAGGGCGGTGAGATCCAGAACAATCTGTAAGATAAAAAACTGCATGGAACAGGAACGTGATTACAATTTCCTCATTTTTTTAAATACATCATATTATAATATTTTGAAGCTCTTCAAGGTAGTAAAAAAATAACATTGACAATTTAGCATCGCGAGTGAAATGTGAACGTACCGGTGCAGTGTTGTGCGTAACTTCACACAGAAACGTGATTATAATTTCCTCATTTTTTTAAATACATCATATTATAATATTTTGAAGCTCTTCAAGGTAGTAAAAAAATAACATTGACAATTTAGCATCGCGAGTGAAATGTGAACGTAACGGTGGAGTGTTGTGCGTAACTTCACACAGGAACGTGATTATAATTTCCTCATTTTTTTAAATACATCATATTATAATATTTTGAAGCTCTTCAAGGTAGTAAAAAAATAACATTGACAATTTAGCATCGCGAGTGAAATGTGAACGTAACGGTGGAGTGTTGTGCGTAACTTCACACAGGAACGTGATTGTAATTTCCTCATTTTTTTAAATACATCATATTATAATATTTTGAAGCTCTTCAAGGTAGTAAAAAAATAACATTGACAATTTAGCATCGCGAGTGTAGTGTGAACGTAACGGTGGAGTGTTGTGCGTAACTTCACACAGGAACGTGATTATAATTTCCTCATTTTTTTAAATACATCATATTATAATATTTTGAAGCTCTTCAAGGTAGTAAAAAAATAACATTGACAATTTAGCATCGCGAGTGAAATGTGAACGTAACGGTGGAGTGTTGTGCGTAACTTCACACAGAAACGTGATTATAATTTCCTCATTTTTTTAAATACATCATATTATAATATTTTGAAGCTCTTCAAGGTAGTAAAAAAATAACATTGACAATTTAGCATCGCGAGTGAAATGTGAACGTAACGGTGGAGTGTTGTGCGTAACTTCACACAGGAACGTGATTGTAATTTCCTCATTTTTTTAAATACATCATATTATAATATTTTGAAGCTCTTCAAGGTAGTAAAAAAATAACATTGACAATTTAGCATCGCGAGTGTAGTGTGAACGTAACGGTGGAGTGTTGTGCGTAACTTCACACAGGAACGTGATTGTAATATCCTCATTTTTTTAAATACATCATATTATAATATTTTGAAGCTCTTCAAGGTAGTAAAAAAATAACATTGACAATTTAGCATCGCGAGTGTAGTGTGAACGTAACGGTGGAGTGTTGTGCGTAACTTCACACAGGAACGTGATTGTAATTTCCTCATTTTTTTAAATACATCATATTATAATATTTTGAAGCTCTTCAGGTAGTAAAAAAATAACATTGACAATTTAGCATCGCGAGTGAAATGTGAACGTAACGGTGGAGTGTTGTGCGTAACTTCACACAGAAACGTGATTATAATTTCCTCATTTTTTTAAATACATCATATTATAATATTTTGAAGCTCTTCAAGGTAGTAAAAAAATAACATTGACAATTTAGCATCGCGAGTGAAATGTGAACGTAACGGTGGAGTGTTGTGCGTAACTTCACACAGGAACGTGATTATAATTTCCTCATTTTTTTTAATACATCATATTATAATATTTTGAAGCTCTTCAAGGTAGTAAAAAAATAACATTGACAATTTAGCATCGCGAGTGAAATGTGAACGTAACGGTGGAGTGTTGTGCGTAACTTCACACAGGAACGTGATTTCCTCATTTTTTAAATACATCACATTATAATATTTTGAAATTCTTCAAGGTAGTAAAAAATAACATTGACAATTTAGTATCGCGAGTGTAGTGTGAACGTAACGGTGGAGTGTTGTGCGTAACTTCACACCCGAGCGAAGTGCTACCGAATGGAATAACCCGCCACGAATGTATAAAAAGTTGAATAACAATGAAAGTTATGTACGTGGGAAGGAAAAACCCATTCGGGGCCGTAATAACACGCAACCAGAGAGCAAATTACCCCTAACCAAGTAGCTACTGCGGTTGTAATGAACCCGGGTGATTTACGTATTCATTGTGAGCCCGGCTTTAGTGCTTTGGGATGGAAAATTGTTATACCGCTACTTATTTTAAATTATAATCAGAGTTCACGTGTGTAGCTACCCACTTGGCGCGCGTGGCCGACCGATAAAATAAAAATACGGGAATATTGCAACGCGATGAATCGTAGGAAAGATACAAGAAAACGAATGAGGAAAATATTCTGGAGTGCAACGGAAATAGAAAGCGCTGAGAATTGAAAAACTTGCGGAGTGATATGATAATAATAAACTAATAAAATGGTATTATCGACTGACCTCAACTACGAGAACGTGTCTGCTTGCGTGTTCCATCTCGCATAACTAGAAGTCTTGCAGGTTTTGTCGTGGAAACTGCAGCTACTAGCTATATCTTTAATTCCCCACTGCAAAGGCTTCCTAGACTAGCAAACAGATGCGAACAACTGGACGTCTTTGCCAATAACTGTATATTATTCAAATATATATTATAAGTTGGATTGAAAGATTACTAGTATTTGTCGAATTGGACTTAAATAATTGATTTTTATTTGTATGTATATTTTTTATTATAATATGACTTTCAAAGCTTGTGCTATATCTTTTCACTCTACATTATTACTTTTTTTGTTTTTAAATTTCTATTATATTATGTTTTTCTTACGCTTCTGCTTTTTATATACATACTTGCTTTTTAGTTTATATTATATTTATCTTTATATATTTGTATCTATATTTTAAGTATTTTCTTTTCTCTTTATGTCATTATTGTTTACATGTTATTGTATTTTTCTCTTTAAACAACATATATATATTCTGTTAACATGCACTTACCTATCTGTTGTAAAAGCCCTATAGGGCTATTAATAAATAAAATAAAAAATAAAAAATAATGTTATTTACTCGTATGATATCTGAATAATGGATAAAAATCTACGGAGAGAGATGAGACTTACTTTTAGAGAAGTAATTTTTTTCTAGAAAATAAAATTATCTATATAACTTTATTTGACATAAAATATGCCCTTTTGCCCCTTTTTGGTTATAATTTTTTTATATTTAAAAAATATTCTTTGCGTTAATATTGTCATAATAAAAACCAAAATTAATTGGCAATGTGAAATTGCTCACTGAGAATTAAATAATGTGAAAAGTCTACATAAATGGAGACATTATAAAGAAGAAAATATTATACAAAAGAATTCAAAATGCCCCCTACAAATTTGCTATTAACATACACGCAAATATATGTTTATCCAATGTGAATTTTGTCTCCACCTTTACCGGTACTGGAAAAAATACAAGATGCCTCAAAACAGTTTGAAAAAAGATTTTAGGAAGCACCGAATATTAATTCGCTATCTCTCGTGTGATTCGTCTTGTCTTTTGATATTCCCACTTGACTGCGGTCATCGAATAAGCATTTTAATGTTGTTTTTATTTTGGGATTTGACGCATTCATTTATATTTTGATACACTTTCTTATTTTAAAATTTTAAGATCAATTTTTATTGAAGCCTTTATAATAATGAGCCTCGTAATCTCTGCTACAAGCTTAAATTAAATAGTTTATTAAAAGCTTCATGAATTTTTATTTATTTAACTAGATATATGGGTATTTTTTCAGACACAGTGATGTTTCTGTGCAAGGACAAAATATTAAGCAAATTTAACGTGTTTTTTGCATTAATCGAAGATTTAAATTAATCGATGCAGTTAAATATTTAATATTGATTGCATCATGTTTGGCTTGTTAAATATGAAATAAGTCGTAAATAATTTACGATACATTAATATTACGAAAGAATGTCTTAAATACGCTGACATTGGACTGCTCTTGTTGGTAGATATAACTATTCCTGTTCTTCTCCACCCCAGAATTCTCATCCCAGGAATTGTGCCAAGAACCAATCTCCAGGAGAGATGAATGTCTCCCGAGTACCTGCTAGCTGACTCATTCCAATGTATTATATTATATTAAAAGCCAAGTCCAAGGTGTTCTTGTCAAAGTCATCCTGACTAGATTCATGTCTTTACTTTCTCATCATTTCCGTAAGATCTTCCTCCCCTACAAGAACAATTGTCCAATTTTCCTAACCACACGAGATTAATTGAGTCACGTTTTTCGAAAATCTTTCTGAATCCTTAATTATATAATAATGTGATGTGAGTGATATGATTTACAATATTTTAGATTGCGTATTTGATGTTTTTAAACATAATTCTTAAGAATATGAAAATGTGTACAAAATATGTAAACTAGACTACTAGATGTAATAAATTGTATGTAGGTAATATTAAATAATAAAAAAAGTAACCCATAAAAACCAAGTTTTTATTATACTGCCTTTCTCATTTACTAATGGAAACTGGTTTGGCGCTTAACCTACGCGTTGGGCTTCGGTCGAGCGGCGCTACGAAAGGGTATTTTTGAAAATTTTAACCAAGTTGATTAAAAAATTGAAAAATCCAAAAATTTATCAATTTTTTTTACGAAAATTTGATAGATCTTCTTGATCGTCGCCACGAGTCTGCTTGCAAATTTTCAGCTGTATCGAATCACGGGAAAAGGGTTAAAAATTGATCCAAAGTTTTTTCGTCAAGCAAGCAGACGCCACGAGATAATATAAAGGGAGTAAAAAAAATCATTCCTTCGTTGAATATGTACAGTAATAAAACAATAAGGCTTCTTTTGCTTATCAAAAGTATATGGGTGACGCATCCATGTTTCGATCTATCATTTCTCCAAAATGCGTCCAGCACCTGCTGATGAAAGTCGAGCGGTGAGTTTCGGGCCCCCTCCTATGCGCAGCGTCCACAAGCCACCTCCAAATAAAGTGTAGCAATCGGCCTGACACAGTAACATTGGTCTAATAATACTCCTCGCTTCTTGTATCCCGTGTCACGCACGTGTTGTGCTCGCTTGAGGTGGGCTCCAAGGTGTGTGGGATGGTCCGGCGACGGGGACTAATTCAGGAATGATGTAAGAAATACTCCGCAAAAATATTTTAGTTTTTGCAAGAGCTTCTGAAACACTTTTGTACCATATTTTTGGTAAGTGGTGGATTATAGCGTTAACTTTGTGGGTGAAATTATGGTGAAGGTTGTGAGAATACTACTGTAGATATTCATTATTTCAGTTTATTATATCTTAGATTGGTTATTGATTTTTAGATTTACATTGCACCATTGCGCATTATTAATTTCTCAATACTTATTCAAATTCAAACTATTCAATTTTTTTTTGCTCTTTTCTTTGCTATGTAGGTAGGTATGTAATTGAGATAAAATCATTAAATTTTAAAATATTGTATTTTTTCGTATAAAATGTTACATAATACAAAGTAAAATTACGTTTCATTAAGAGTAAAATAAAAATATGTACAAAAAACACAAAACACCCATTTTCGACTAGACTTCGCACTTGTGTACCCCGCGGTATTTTACTCTGCCATACCGACCAACTCCAGTGAATTGGTGAATTACCACAAACTATTTGGCGTTGTTTGTACTTATTTGCTTAAGATTTTAAAAGGCATGGAATACTGCCAACTTTATTCAATATATTAATATCACTCGACTAGGTACCAATTGGATTTGATTGATTAAACATCTATTTAACTGCTTTGAGTGTTTTTCTTTGGCACTTAACATCCCCATCCTTAACTTAGTAACTCTGATGAGATTGTCCAAGAGCTTGCAATCAGTGAAATACGTTTCTTTTGATGGTGCTTGGTGGGTCCGATGGAATGGTGGTCGTCCATCGCTGCGATGTGAGGTCGATGGCTTACTTGCCGAGCAAGATCTTGCGGCCGGCGCCCATGTTCTGCCCAGCTTGGGTGGCTCCCTTGTTGGATCCAGCCTGGAGACCGATCACGGACTTTCCGGCGGCGATGGTCTCGTCAGAGAACTCTCTCTTGCACTCGTCGGACGGCTTGGGTCCCAGGTAGGGTCCGTTCCATTCGGGGTGTTTGTAGGTCTGCAAAAGATACACAAGTCGTTTGAAAAATGCTGTCGATAACGTATACATTGCGTATAAATTATTTTTTAAATTCCTAAACAAGATCTCTTAGGGCAATAAAAATATGAATTCATTATTGAAGTACGACTGTTAAACTGTCTAATTTTTTAGGTGATAAAAACATCATAATCGTTACTGACCTGTCTTCCTAAGGCGAAGAGTGTGCTGGTGACCTGGGAGATATCCTTCTTGTCGTACAAGTCGACGGTCTGGAACACATCAATATCTTGGACTCCGTAGTTCTTCAACGCGATCTGGAAGCTGTAATAGAAATTAATTAGTTACGAGTACCAATACGCGGATGTGGTGAAAACACATTTTCAACAGAGCAGAAATTTATTTTTAACCGAACGTAATAAAGCCCCGCTAAATTATCAGCTAGGGAGAGATAAAATTTAGATTAGAGATTTTTTTAAGAATGCATATTACCTATGTATGGTCTGTTAACTTACTTGTTGATGTTCTCCATCATCTTAAACTGTCCGCCGCTGGTGTTGATCTTGTTGACGGATCCTGGCTGGATCTTGTTCATGAGCTGGCAGAGAACGGTTCCGTCCTTCAACACATCCTCGTACAGCTCACCAGGGGGGAACTTGGCTCCCAACACCTGCTCCATCCATTCCTGGGCCTCCTTCTCCTGGTTGACATCACGCTTGCCGGCCAACTGAAAGATATCAAATTATATTGTCAATATTTAACAAATTCGGTAAATGTTATTAAAAGCTATACAACTAACGCCTAAATTGACGTGGATACAATCTACATAACATGGATTGGAATAATATTACCGGTTTTATTTTCTTAATTCACTTTTTCTATATTCATAAATTTAGTTTATTCAGATGTTATCTATATTATAGAAAAAAACGTGATAGAATGTATTAAGATCGTCCTAAATTTCCGAATATAAAATAATGTTTTTATTCTCTTGAATGGAATGATTTCACATAACCAGGTTTATCTTAAAAGCTCATGTTGGAAATCATTTTTACATTATCAATTTGAATTTAATCACAATTCTTTAGAAAATTCGCAGTTTTCGGTATCAATTTCCAGAAAAATATCACTATAAAATGAATGATATTGTCCATGTTACGAAGATATGTTCGCACGAGTATCACAACACATCACTTTTGATCACATAACACTTGCAGGTATGGGAGCTGACCTTGGCCCTGACTTGACGTTCCAGAGACATGTTGCTTGAGGGTTGTGTGCGGAGCTAGGCGGACTAAACTGACCACCAGCAGGCCGGCGGCCGACTATATAGGCGACCCCCGCCCACCCTGCTCGCCGGCCACGCCAGTGCAGCATCGTCATAACGGGAAGATTAATTGGAATTATATTTTGGGCTCGTTGAATGAGGCATGACAACTGGTGAATGTAAATCACCTTTTTTTAAGTGTAATGGCATTTTGTATCGGGCTTTCAGGTAAGTGGGATATATTGAATTTTTACCTAAATTCTAAAAAATTCCGAAAATCTTTACTGAGACATCTTAGTATTTTCAAACATTTAGGCCCGGTTGCGCCATCTAAAGTAAAGGTAAAAAAAGTTACTCGAGTAACTTTTTTTACTAAAACGGGTCGCGCCATCTATGGTAAAAAAATTAAAACTCGCCGAAGTACATACATGAGTAACTCTCCAAGATAGGTGGGTAAAGGTAAAAACGTTGGCAAAAAAAATGGCCGTCCTCTCACAGCTGATTTAAAAATGTGACATTTATCCATATAGGTACTTGTCATTTGAATTTTGTCTCTGTCATTTTCGTATTGAAATTTGCAAACTTTAAAATGAATCTTTTAATTTCGCGTTATTTTAGCGATGGTTTGACGTTTGTTTGGTTTGTTTCATAGAATAAAGTGGTTGTTTGAACTGGTTTTGAACCGCAAAAGTACGTATTGCCAGTGGTGAAAAACTGAAATTAATCAAATTCCATAGACAAATGCGGTATTTGAGATTTATTCCGCTTGGCACCCTATTAGCCTTATTATTGGTTTGACAGTGGTAAAAAAGACGTTTGTGCAACCCGAAATCGAGTTTACTCTGAGCTAAGGGTAAAAAAGTTGATGGGGTCAATGTTACTCGAACCAAATATACTTCTGCTGGCGCAACCGAGCCTTAAAGATCATATAATTATTAGCTAAGTTATCCGATTTATCTATGTGAAATAAATATGTCATCATATCAGACTCTACAACTGATTTCTTCAACTAGCGCCGCTTTTCTCCAGTTTTATATCTAGAAAGATATCATTTACGTCTTAAAATATAGGATTAAGATCTTTGTGTACTGAATAATTCTATCGCGATTGTTTTATAAGTTTTATTTTTTACATTTGTTTCAGAACGAGTAGTGAGTGAGGCTGGCGTATGCTCTTAACTTAGATTTACACATGTTAATAAATATTATTAGTATACGTATTATATATACATAAGTAGGCATATAGTATAAATGTCAAAATAGGTAACAATAAAAATGGCTTTACAAAGTGGCTTGACGTGTGATCCTGAAAATAAAAATCTTGTAAATAGATAACGAGATTATGACGTCGCTACAATAAATATATAAAATTTAGATGCACATACATCTACTACGATAGAGCAGTGAAATAGAATCGCCGTAATATTTAACGGTCTTTACATTACATAATTAGAATTTTCCAAAGCCGTATTATTCTTACAATTTTTTTAATAACAATTTATTTTTACTTTGTAGTTTGTATAATATACGATAAAATAATTATTATAATTCAATATCACTGCAAGGACTAAATTATGTGAAATAATATTCTTTAATACATAAAATCTGCAATTCATTAAATTCATGTAATCCTATGTGACTGCATTCAAAAGATTTTTATATTTTTTTAGATATTGCTTTTATACCCTACATATCAATTATTAATTTTATTTTGGAATTGGTTGAAAAAGTAAAGCAAGATAATTGGTAAAGTTAGTGAATTATTACAAAACAAAGAAAAATGATTAAGTCTATACTTTTTGTTAATGTAATCTGTAAATATACTGTATAAAAATTTTAAGAAAAAAATATGTAGGGAAATAATTATTCTGAACTTTCATATATATATTTTTTTAAATAGAAAAACACTTCATGATTGAGGAAGTTGGGACAGTGGTTTGGTCGGTCTGCTAGTATGTAGAGCTTTTTCTTTCGGCAAAAGATAAAATAAATAAAGCGAACATGACAAATCACGAATGAAATATAAGAAGAAGACGCAGTGATAACGTTTACTTAAAATTAAAACATAATTAAAATTAAAATTAACACATCTCATATAATAACAATTTTTTTATATATATTTTTTTTTCATCTTCATCAGCTTGATCCGCTTATGTTAGCAGAATCGAGGGGCCAAAGACTCATACTTTTTATAATTGATAAATTCAATTCAATTATTTACTAACATATTTAATTTTAAAATACCCCGATAAAATACCCGTAACTGTTAATGTTAATTAATTTAGTTTCTTTTACGAATGAAAAAAATCTCTTATGAATGATAAGATAATTAGATAAACTCTGAATCATAATTTGATTACTATAAAGTATTAGTGTATATTATAGATATCTCACAGAGACGAAACTGTATTAATTATGGGAAAGTAGGTATAGAAGTCATTTGGGTGTAACAGGACTTATGACCTGTCTTTTTATGGTTGGCTTAAGTGATCACTTTACACAATTGTAACATTCGCCATTTCCACCCATGATAGAATATACCATGCTTATTCATTTTTTTGGAAGTTGTATATATGTTCAAATTGCGTGAAGCTTTCATATATGAGTTGTAAGCGCCTTTTCCATGCGGCCTGTACAAAGCCATTTTCATTCCCCTAAATCCCCACAGATGTCGCTAATGAGAAAATCTACATTGATTTTTTACGGAATTTTGGGAGCAATATACTTTATTGTGTGTAATGAAATTCATCCGAATACTTGCATTACACTAGGATACGCCAGGAAATATTATTTCCAATTTTTGTTAAATTCCTTTTTTACCAGTATTTACAATTCAGAATATTTTGAGTTTGTTCAAATCTTTCAGAACAGTGAGAGTTCAGAACAACTCTGTGAGATATCTATAATATACACTAATTGATTAATAATGTCTCTGTGACATAAATCCAGCACTGTTCTGAAAGATTTGAACAAACTCAAAATATTCTGAACTATAAAGTATTTTTACATGTATTTTACATTAAATTAAGTTAATATATATGTTCATTTAAAATATGTATTTTGAAGCTCCTACGCCAGTGCGCTTTATGGCGCGCACTAAATTTAGTGTAAACATTCGGCGCTATTTCTCGTCAGGCTGGTCCATTTTTCCCGCCCGACGCGGCATGGTAATCTTCCAGAATTATCTCTCCTCAGCTGGACCAAGTAGTCCGCTGACTCATTGTTTTGTTATTAGATCATTATCACCCGAGGAGTCCGTGACGCGTTTCCATCGCAGCGGGCTTGCATCATCCCCTCTGGACATATGAGGACATGCGTGGATCTTTTGGTTTCCCACAAGCCTCGAGCAGTGTGACTTTTAATGATTTATTTTTTGGCAAGTTTCTAAACGTGTGTTACACTCGCCGTTTGTAACATTTTAAATGTCGCACGGAGAGATAATAATTGATTGTTTTACTAATTCACCTGCCTGTCTAGGTGCAATAAGTTTATTTAAAATGTTTAATTACTTACGGTGGGCTTGTACCGCCCACAAATAAATTTGTGAATGTTAAAATATTTAAGTTGCAATTGCGAAATCATTCTAAATAAAAACTAACCCGTAAAAACCAAGTTTTTATTATACTCCCTTTCTCACTTGTATTGTTTTCAATTTTATATTCTATAAGTTTATGTGGATAATCTATTCCATGTAGGTATATTATTATCCTTAAAATTTATAGTATATTGAAAACGTAATAATTGGTATAGGGGGGCATGGCGTTGGCGAAACAATCTGATAGGACCTTTGGCTCGAGTCAGACTAGTTGAAACAGGTTTCGCGCCTTCTCCACGCGTCTGGCTCCTTTCTCATTTGTATGGTTTCCAATTGGGCCATTAAGGCGAACAACGGCCAAAAATATCCAATATTCAATACAAATACCCAAAAGCCATTAAGGCTAATAATGACCGAAATACCCAAGTTTAGATTTTGACTTGCTAGACCTCACTTGGCAGTAAGCTTCCGATACGAACGGACGTGCTCGCACTGCCCCTCGTGGCGGAAATTTATTAACAAGGCACCCAGATGCCTTTTGTGATTCAGGCGAAACGTCGGTTGATGAATGATCCTTCTGAGGACCAGATTTTGACGCGGGTTACCCCCAAAGAAATGAATACTAACATAATTTTCAAAATTATAAATGATATGATAAAAAGATAGATGTCGCTTTTATCATTTTTAATTTTGAAAAATAAAAAAGGATATATATATAGGGTATAAAAGTAGTTTCTGGAATATCTCACGTTTCCTGTAAATGGTCTCCCTGAGAAGACCTAGGCCGACGTTTCGGCACGGTATCACGTGCCATTGTCAAGGCTGAAAAGGCCTCAAAAGTTACGGGCTAGCCGTACTTGTTCGCGGGTGACATGAAAGTCTACCACCAATAAGAAGCCGAATCTAAATTCTCTTCTTTCTTCCTTCATGTCAGTTTTCACATACAACGGCCTCAATCAGATGAGACGGCCTCAATCAGATGAGACGGCCTCAATCACGACTCGTAATGCACTTCCAAAAAACATGGCGCTGGGTATCTCCTATTAGACGCAATGCCTTCGTCTACATTACACACAGTTAGGCAATATATTATAATATTACATATTTTATTCAAGCATTCAATTTCATCCCTTATCACGAGAGAGTCGGGGTCCACAGTCTTCACGGGGCGCTTCCATCTCCGCCTGCCTGGCGCTGTTTCAGTATTAATTTGCTGACCAATCAGGAGCCAGCGTGTCTTCATACAGTCTGTGTCGCAGGCTCTTGTCTTGCAGAAATATAATAAGATCTGCTAAACCTACATCAGAATTATCGAGCACGAACAGATCATGATATCTGAAATTCCGTTGAACAAATGTGGGGTATAAAAGCAAAGGCAGCAATACACAAAAAAAATAAAAAAATGTTTTTAACGCAGTCACCGGGCATTACTAATTTGAAATGTACCGAATTCTAGCGTTCATCTATCTATCCCTTCCAAAATCATGTTATCTAAAGACTGCATTAATTTTTTTTTTTTTGATATTGTTGCCTTTTCGTTTATATACCCCACAAATGAATGATATCATTTTTCTCGGAAAAATTCCATGTGGCGGATAAATATAAAATTATTTTTAATATTACTTTTCGCTATTTTTTGCCAACGGCAGGTCCAGTGCGCAATCTATTTTCTGGTTTCTGAATAGTACCGCCTACGCCGCTACCAGGTAATTAATTTCCGTGTACTTTGTACATCCCTAGCAACGCAAATGTGTCTTAATATTTCCTTTGTCTAGAATATGCCACAATTTCTACGGAATTTTCAACTTTTTGTTTCAGTATCTCATTTTATTTTTTATTATAATTCAATAAGCCTATCAGTATATTCCCCTTGAACAAATACTATTTGTCTAATTATAAATAATGCTATTATATTTATTTTAACTTAATGTTTTACTGAAATTTACCTTATATTATTGTTTTACTTATATTTTAATTATAGTAGGTATATTTTTACTCGAATGTTTATTGCAATAGAAATAGTCGTTGTCAACTGGAACGTTGTCACGAGGCCATTCAGTCATAAAAGGCCCACAAAGTTGAGCAATTTTCTTCATTTTTAAAACATAGAAAGTTTGGTAATTTATTAATCAATTATATAATTCATTTTGTGTCATTTTAATAATATATTCGTATTTGAAATATATATGTAACCTGATGATTGAATTTTAAAATGATATATTTTTCTACAAAAATGTGATAAAAACGCAAGAGAAGATATGAGAAAAAATGGTTAAATTTGCTCACTCTGCTGGACGATCGCCTTAACAATCTTCTTACTTCTTACTATTTTTATTACTTAATATATTTCTTGCTTTATACCAAGCATCTTATTTCACCCTGGTGTAGCGTGTGGTAACTATTATAGGTTTCTGTTATCATTTGGTAAGACATTAAAATAATAAATGAAAGACAATTTTATTCGAAAACTCGATTTTATTGTAACTCCATCTGGAAGTGATCACACAAACACTTACGTCATCTAAGAAACAGATAAATATTAATATAATCTCACGAAATTTGAGGAAAGTTAACTTATTAAAAGCTTCATCAACATCAAAATCATCAACATCAACAGCAACATCAAAAAATCAATGTAGGTAATAGATACGGCAAATAATTATAAGTATTAACTATGTTTGAATATGTAAAGTATTTATCGATTGAGTGTAAATCATGTCATCATATTTGAAAATTTAATTAGCTACATAATTATTAATAAATACCATTAAAATCGTAGATACAATATTATATCATTTTAAAAATAGGACTATAGTTTTCTGTTCTACAAAGGACTTTTATCAGAAAGACATCACAACTGATATCACGGATGCGATGTGTTAATATTGATGTTACCTATGTTAAGTAGTACAACCCTACAATACCGTGTATTGCAGGGTTGTACTACTGACGGTTTATTGCATTATGTATCAATTAGATCTATTGCAGGTTCACTAATGATTTTTTCAGGATTGCATACCATAAAATGATCATCGATAAGGATAATGGCCAAAAATTGGCCTGATAGCCCAGCAAGCAGCCTTTCTAAAGGCTTTGATGACCTGAGAACAATTAAAATGGCTCGGATAATTACTATATAGCCTTGCATGTGAACTAACTATTTCATTTATCTTGGTAAACATGCAAGCTTAAGGAAGAAGAACATATAATCCATAAAAATATCTCATAAGCACGAAATTCTTGCAAGTCACTGCGGTCGAATACAACTTAACATTACACGACATAAATCTGTTATCATGGCTTACAATCTGAAAAGTACGAACAGAAATTAATAAATATTAAATGATATTAATTAATTAATCTGTTTCAAAGATGACTTTCTTATAAACTATTTCAATTAATTAATATATGTTTATTACAATGACTAGAAATTGTTTATTTAAAAGATGGACAAACTATTTACACCTGTCTGTGGACCTTCAACATTTATTGAATATATTTACATTTTTCAAGTATTTACTAAATTTTAATTTTAAAAATCTCTTGTAGCTGTTACGTGAAAAACGAACAATGCATTTTATTTTATTCAAAAACGAAAGTTTTATATCGGCTCTATTTTGTGCTTGAATAAAAACAATACATCTAGAAGATAATCGTTCCAAAAACTTGGGCTTAAGAATATAATGCTTAGTTAGGTATTTATATAAAAGTATGATTTTGTTTTGTGGGCAAAACATCCGGAATCCAGACGGACGAAAATACGAAAAATAATAATTTTATTACTTTTGTGCTACGTAATTCTGAATCCCGAATGGCTTCGAATATGTACGTTGTATACTTTAGTTGAAGTAAATATTTAAGCTATCGAGAAGTTAACACAACACGTCGGACGCGGGGAGTCTGAGCAGAATCAATCAAGAAATCTAAAATAAGATATTTTTGTAAACAGTTAACATATTCTTGAGATCTTACGCAATCCATTATAAAACAAAAATATAAGCGTTTAATTTGTTTTAATTTCAAATTATTATTCAAAACCTTCAATACACTTTTTTGGATAGCAAAAGACTGCTTTTTCAAGTTTTAGATTCACAAAACAAACGTCGTAAAATAATATAAAATTAAGATCAATCTTACACAGCATACACATCGGTATATGTAACATATCCAGGGACGTGCAGTGGGAACATCGCAGCATGACTTTTACGTAACCAATTATTTGAAAAAAAAACGGAATACAATGTATATTTTGTAATATTTCTATCACAATTGTTGTCATAGTATCCATATTTTGATATACCATAAAAATCTGTAGCATAAATAAATTATTTCTATTTTTTTTTCGAAATATACGTTTACAAAAAAGTCATGCTTCAGTGTTCCCACTGCACGCGCCTGGGCATATCACTATATAAATGTGAAAGCTGGGGAGGCAAGGATAAGATATAAAGAGAGACTAGAATCTTTAGAAATGTAGTACTGGTGGAGATTTCTGGGGGAGGGGCGAAAAGTAATCCTAGACAATATTTTCCTAGAAATAGAGGAAGGTTAGATTTCTACACATCCTCTTGTGCTAACTAACTCTTTCAACAATATTACTTTCACCGCAAACCTACACATATACATGTTATTTCACACGTACATATTTTTTTCCCGGTCCAGTTTACATTCCCGCAGTAGATCCACTTAATGTTGCATCAATTATTCCCTTTTAACTGTCAGATATCCAAAATTTTCCGGCGTACATAATCGTACGCCTGAAGTAGCGATTCCAGTTAATTCAATAATTCTAAGCTTGATCGATGTCAGTTACAGTACTCTGACTTTTGATGATAGCATGCCTGTTTTCTTGCACACGCCAACGCCTGATCTCCAATCAAAAACATGTGTTTTCTGGTCTCAAAGCAAACTTTCTCAAATCAACAAAGTTGATTGATTTGAGAATATTTGTTTGAGATCATATATTGTACAATCATATAATTATTGGCATATTGTACAGGGTGACACAAAAGTCACAACATCAATAAAAATTCAAATAACTTTCTACTTTTTCTTTCACGATCTCATTATGGGCGACGAGGCCCACTTTCACTTAAACGGATTTGTTAACTAACAAAATATGCGATTCTGGGGGACAGAAAATCGAGGAATAGTCCACCAACGTAGTCTGCGTCCCGTAAAAGTAACAGTTTGGTGTGGTATAACCGCAGGACGTGTTCTTGAACTTTAATTCTTCAAAGATGAGGCAGAAAACGCAGTAACCATCACTAGCGAATGGAGTCCAGAAATGCTGGAGAATTTCGTGCATCCTGCAGTCTTGGATACACCAGAAGTATGGTGACAGCAGGATGGTGCTATTGCCCGTATGGCTCGCCCGACAACTGAACTCTTAAGGCAAATTTTTGGGAGAAGGAAATTTCGCGAAATTCTGAAATTACTTGGCCGCCACGCTCATCTGACTTAACTTCTTCTTGTGAAGGTATTCGAAAGAAAAAGGACACCGTGACTAACCTCAAACTATTCAGCAATTGAAGGTCAACATCCGTGAAGAAATCGAAGGAATAAGCCAAGAAACTTTACGACAGGTGGTGATTCACCCCTTAGAAAGAGCGCGTTAGTGTAAAGAGCAAAATGGTGGTTATTTAAAGGATGTAATTTTCAAAACTAATTGTTGTGTCAACTTCTTGTATTCTTATTTTTACTGAACATAATTTACACTGTTGAAAAGAATTTAAAATTTGAAAATATACCTACTCATCTAATAAATAAATAAAAATGTGTTGCATACAACGTAAAACATAATCATATTGAATATGTTGGAAAGCTTTTAATTGCGAAGAAAATATCAGTAGTCTTTAGCAAGGAATATAAATCATAACTAACTTTAAATTATAATATTTTCATTTTTCTGCTTTTACTTGATTTTGCTTGTAGAATTGCATCTAAACTAGTTGAAGGTGAATTTCTTTTGCTAAATATCATTGTATCTAAAACCTTGTAGCTCGGGATAGTGAGATTGACTCTTTAACCAATGAATGTGAGGCTCAGTGAGCCCGCTCACTGGACCAGAGATTGTGGATGGCATTGAGTTTTAACTATGTACATATTTTACTGTTTCTGCTTTTTCGTAGAGAAACAAATTAGTTTCGCAAAGTATCACAATCCCTCAACTCAAAGATTTTAAATGTATTTGATATAAACAGATGTTAATTATACATAATAATATTTGTTGTAAAAATACAATATATGCTACAAATAGATACAATATATCTATGAACTTGTAAATAAAGAGTAATTTGTTATATTTTAGTAACCAAACACTTTACACAAATGATTACTTATTAGATGAAGTAAAAAGCAGTAATTAAATATTTATCTGATATGTGTTAGGTTAAAATCTCGACAATAATTTTAATATCAGATAAATATTTGAAATTGATTTATTTCCAAGAAAATCTTGTGGCCCTTATTCATTGTTTTAGGAAATTTTAATATTTATTATTAAAATAAATTGAAATTAAATTAAATTAATATGTGGGCGTATCTACAAATATATGAATTCAAATAATCGTCTTATTCAGAATAAATCTCAATTTCAGTTCTTATAACTAAAATAAACCACACAGAATACCTCTATGTCTAAGTCTAAGCCTTCCCCGAAAATACAATATAAACGGACGGGAAATCTTAAAGTACAATGCAAGTAAGAGTCTTTTCGTTAGAACAATAATAAAAACATAATCATATTTTATAAATCCGTACTGTACTACATACTTTATAATAATAAACTGTATCTCTTTATTCTTATAGAATAAAACATTATATTCGCGTATCAAAGATTTTCCTAAGAGTTTTCTAATTCTTTGCAACCTGTATCAAGTCTGTACATTTAATGAAAAATATTCCATTACATATACTTTATTTTTAAATACAATAGACTATTATTATTATTATTGGAATATCTTGAGTATATTTTTATAGAAAATAACAGAAAGTACATAATTTGTTTCCATGACAATAAACGCATCAATTATTTTATTGTTATACTGAAAAAAACGTGATTTTTAACGATCTTTTAACAAAAAGGTTACATACTCACATATATAATATATAACACACCGTTAATATATTTTATTTTAAATTATATTTCCACAAGACTGTCTTATAGGCTGTCTCTGTCTGCTGTAGTGCTGTGCTAGTCTTTTATTTTGTTTTGGAATGTAGGTATACAAGTCAAATAAATTTTAAAACATTATTTTTATTTGTGTCTTTCTTAATGTCTATGTGAAGTTAAAAAATGAATACCTCACCTTATAATTTTCTTCTTTGGTAAAATAATGCTAACAATTAAACTTGTTAAATAATTAAGTAATTCATTAAAAAAATAATTAATGGCAATGAAGTTTTGAACGCATTGTGTTGATAAATAAGGTAAGTGTAAGATTTATGAAGACACTCTCTAACTTATTATTTTCCTATGTTAATTTAATATTTTTGTATTTACAAATGTTTCGCAACTGGGTGCTAATTGGCTCTGAATCAAAAGTATCACAACATGGAAAGAAAGGCATTGAATGAAAATTGTGAAATTATTTGTTTTAAATAATTCCGATAATTTTTATTTCAATACGATGCGTAGGTGCTACCACTGGGAGTGCGTTTATATAAAACGAAAGCGATCGTGTTAAATTTTAAAATAAATATTTAATAATACGGGGCGATAATATCAATAGTGGGCTGTGTTATAAAACCATTTTATTTAGTGTTATTATTTTCTTCACGTACGAATCGTCAATAATTTGTACTTCTCTAAAAGAGAGCCATGTATAAATGTATGGACTAAATAAAACATGCCATAAAAAATAATATGGCTTTATGTGTGACAATTATGATACAAAATTTGACGTCAATGTAATGGAGTAACTGCACCTTGGAGAAATCGATTAAATTATAAGGGGATATTTTTATATAATGTTTACATCCTGCCACGAAACACTGTGTATATATATTTTCTGTTTACTGGCATCTTCAAACGGATGACGACTTATAAGTAGGTACCGATTTGGAAAGTCAACACAAAACATGGTCCATAAGTATCGGGTTCACTGAATAAGAAAGGCCCGAAGGAGCGCATCGCCCTTAGAAGAGGTGGTTGTGCTTGGGCAGGCTGCTCATCTGGTCCGCCAGCAGGTAGGGCGAGCCGGCCAGCAGGCTGGAGAAGGCCGCGTGGTGGGCCGACAGCCCGCCTCCCCCTCCCCCGCCGGCGCCGCCGCTCATGCCGCCGCACCCCCACTTGTTGTTGTTGGTGCTCAGGGGCGACTCGTCACCGAGCTTCACTGGAAATAATGTAAAGTAAATTAATATTTAAAAAAAAAGCTTAGTGGTCAGAGCACCGGCCCCGGAAAGGAGGTGATCTGGGTTCGAATCCCAGTAGTAGCCTAATATTTTTTCGTGAATCAGATTTTTCTGTATGTCTTTCTAATTGATTAATTAATTTGGTTTTAATATAAATTTTTTCGAAGACTGGTGCACCGCTCCAGCCTCCACCCAATTTTTTATGTGTTAATAATTATTTATTACAGTTCATTGTTTAATCATGAAATAATTACAACGGTGAAGTATAAAAAGGCAAGCGACCAACGCAAAGATAATATATTATAAAAACCAGCAGCTTTCGACTATCTAATACTAACAGAATTGTAAGTGGGAGATGAGTTTCCAGTAGACTGGACCATGCAGGATATGTCGAGGGATGGAAGGCACTGTGTAATGACCGCAGCTATTATAAAAAATTACAAGTCACATTAACTTGTTAAAAAAAATAAGTGTATGGTTTACCTTACATATATTTAATGATAAGTAGCCTATTTGTAGAAATGAAAAACAAGTCAATGTTTGCATCAACTGATACCCAACTGATGTTCCCTCCAGCGCTATATGGATGGAGACATGGACTCTAGGAATATGCTATATGTATTCAGGATGCTTTTGAGGGAGAGTGCTCATTTCTTGAACTGCAAAATGCACGTGCGTATTAAGCCATGTATTCACTAGGGGACAAATCGCGAAACATTCCGCGCGGCACGTCGCATCAACATCTACGCTCATGTTTCGGAGACAATGACGCGGTCATTTGACGTGTACACACCGGGACCCGCATATCACTTGTCGCGGAAATGTCGCCCGTTGAGGTTATGATGACAGCTGCGTATGTCGAATCGTATGCGTGTATCTGAATGTCTGACGGATCTTTTGCTATGCTCTCCCACGCGTCGTTTTTCTTTATTTTATTTTTATATTCACAGTTTGAAGTATCCCGCAGCATTGTATGGCTTTGGTAGAGCTCGATGAGTTGGAGAACAATTTCGTTTTCCCACACTAATGTCATGTTGATGGATAGAGTGCATGCGCATTCACTTGTAGACATACCACGTGGTACTGACGCGCGGCGTAATGTCGCGGTGAGCTCGCTCGGGTACCGCGCGCATGGCAACGTTGCCACGGCACGTAGAAATGCCGGTACATTCTGAAGAGACTTGAAAAAATAATGGTAACTGGAATGCACAATAGAAAGGCGGCGAGCAAGAGATAAGTGTCCATCCGAGATCAAATAAAAAAGATACCCGCCACCTTACTTAGCGCAGTACACGACTTGGGCCGGGGACTAAGGGAGTACAGGCTCGTCCCTCGTGCAGTTCTATGGAACTGCGAAGCTATCACGAGGTGAACAGCCAGAAAGAAGAAAAATCTTCACTTAACATTTTTTAGATAATATATCGATAGCACTGTCGACAATATCCATTTTTACTGATAAATATTTTTAAGTAAATGAGATGCGTACAGAGATGTAAAATACATAGTTACAAATATCTGACGCATGACTTAATCGACTAATAAATTTATCCAGCAATTTAACTATTTATCCAGAGGTCATTCGACAGCTTCTTAGAGAATTTGATGCTATATTTTTATTTCTATTAATTAATTTACTAGTGCGTTTTAAGAGTAAGTAGAGAGTTTTAAGATGTTGGATACCACTGACTAAAAGTACCATTATAAAGTTAAGGAACAGCAATTGGAAAATTTTCTTAATACTTTCAGATTTGATCATCTTTTATACGGATAGTAATTTAAAAAATAATTCATTCATTACTAAGCTCCAGAGGAAATTTAGAATTATTTAAAATATACCTTTCAAAAGAATAACATTTTCAATAGGAAACACATAAATTTTAATAAGGGAATATTGATTTATTCTCGGTAAACAAAGTTAATTGGTGACTTTAGTAAAATCTCTTTGTGTGTTTTAGATAATTGTCAAATTCACTAAGAAAAAAAGTAATGAATCATTAACTAAAACCTGTAATTTTATTCTGGTAACGAATTCTTGAATTACTTATAAATCTTGACTATGCAAATATCATTAATGTACGTATTTTTGTCAATACAGCAGTGTTTCATATTTGATGTTGCATATTTACGCAAACTCTAATAATTTACTTCTTTAATTACTGAAAAATGATTTTGTAGTAACATTATTTATATAATTAAAAATAATATATTTCTTATTAACCACAAATGTGTTGAAAAATCAACATGTTTCGGGGCCGGTGGCCCCTTCATATGTTTGATACGTTGATACTTTGATACGTATACCCCGATGAAGGAATCATTGGCCCCGAAACATGTTGATATTTCAACAAATTAGTAGTTATTAAAAAGTTTATTCTTATTATATTTCTAATTTTATTTCATTCAAGAATATCTGTATTCAAATAAACTTATAAACCAATCATTCATACACCCGGATGTCAATAGGTATATTCAAGTAATTTATAAAAGCAGGATATAAAGATGACAACCTAATGAATTGTCAAATCAAGAGATTTATTTTTTTGTTTGAAGTATGCTTTATTTAAATTATAAATCACTTTGAAACATCATATTATTTTAGACTTGATATAACTTTAATAAGGAAATTAAATTAATACTAAACTTTGATTCACCTTGAATAAATAAATGGAGTAAATCTGTCATGCAGTCTTAATATTTCCAATTATTAATCTGCATCATCATAGCCTAAAATTAAATGGCATGTTTCTTACGAATATTTTGGCATGTATGCACCACATTAAATAAGATCTGTGCGACCTTGTGGTCAGCTTCATTCCGGGTATCAAATATAAATGCTTGTTTTTATAAGAACATCTTGGACCACTGTCAAATGTATTGATGATAATATATCGGTCTCTGAAAACTGAATATTCTTTTAATAAGACCACTCAATTTTGTCAACTTGAATTATAATCATATATGAATATATATATATATATATATATGAGTATGTTATATATATTTTTCATTTATTTAAGGAAACGAGTCCCGTAATATTTAATAAGAAATAAATAAATGAAATTAAGAGACATACATAGATATCAAATAATAAAACTGAAAAATTAAATTCTGGAACCTGGATTCGAACCAAATTCTTATTAAATATATATATATACATTTATATATATATTTCTAAGAAGTTGATATATATTTCCTTATTTGCGGTATGGACATTTATGAGTGATAAGTTATACATTTTTAATGGAATTGTTAGTTAAGTTTCTACTGCCTTAGACAACCTTAATTTCTGAAAGATTTTAATATAAATTGAAGAAACGTATGAATCAATCCATAGCAATTATATTTTCTATAGGTAGATGTTACGGCCAAAATCATATTTATTAAATATAATAAGAACAAAACATGCCTTGCGGCCATACCTTCTATATACCTATAGATATAAGCTAATGATTCAATTTATGATGTTAAGGAAAATTAGCACATTTGAAAGTACTTTTTATGGAACATTTTAAACAAGAGAAAACTTGTGTTAGGATCCGTGAAAAAAGTGTGTTCGATTGTTTTTTTGATTCCGTGCTGTTCATCTAAAATATTGATAAAAAAAATAATTAGAAATTAAATTACGATCACATTGATACACCTAGTTTCCGAGTTCATTATTTTTTGCTTCCAGTGTTGATTTCTAGGAGATTTTCCATACCGCAAGGTTTCGATACAGTAGATACATCGAACTTATATATTCATGATTATCTCTTGAAAAACCACGATAATTAATCTCATTATTTGAGAACACCTAAATAATTTAAAATTCAATACGTACCTATACCTAAACAAGAATCAAAGCACAAATTGCTTATATCGAATATGAAAGAATTTAGAAGTTGAATATCATTCAATTTGATACTATGAATGTTTTTAATTAAAGTCTGTATCAATTTAGAGTCTCTGAATAGTGCTGAATGTATCAGAATAGACATAAAACTCTGTATCTATACCTATAAAACTCAATGTCGGTCTGTCTGTCTGTTCTCTATACAAATCTACACCGTTTGTCCGATCTGACCCAAATTTTGCATACTTATTCTTTAAGACCCGGCAGGTGACATTTACTCCCTCCCAATCTACCCATCCCCCTTCCAGTAATATATTTTCTATGCTAATTTGTACCATTCGACCGATCTGACTCAATTTTTGCCAATTGATTCTTTAAGACCCGACGGGTAACATGAGCGACATTTCCTCTTTCCCTTTACCTCACCCCCAACCCCTGATATATTTCCATGCAAATCTACACCGTATGACCGGTCTGACCCAAATTTTGTTTATTTATTTTTTAGAACCCGGAGAATTATATAGGTAATGTTTTTCCCTCCCCTTCACACCACTCCCTCCCCATCGATAAGTTTTCTATACAAATGTACACCGTTTGACCAATCTGACCAATATTTTACAAACTTATTCTTCAGGACCCATAGGCTAACGTAGGGCATTTTCTTCCTGGACATCCCATCCATCCCAGCATTGATTAAATGGAAACATTGTTTTTATTAAAGGCTTTGCAATACAGTGGAACCTTTGTTTTCCCCCACAAACTTTTTTTTAACTTAATCCTTAATCCGTGCAACGCCGGGTGCGAACAGCTTGTTCTAAAAAAACTTTTCATAAAATTCTGAATTACATTTAAAACCTGGGAATGATTTTAATTTAAGTGTTATATTTCAAAGGTTTATATAATTATATTTAGTAACTTTTTTTATTTTCCTAAAATGCAGAATCATACTGAAACATATTTTTGTATAAAAACATATGCAGGAATATTTGGATAAACCTGGTGAAAACATAAAATCATCAGGTGTTTTTGGTTCTGCATTTGTTTTTGTTTTTTCATCGAAAAATATATCTAGTCATCACTGGGACTCGAACAGCATTACTCCTCTTATACCAGCACGCTTTTGCTGCATAGGGACTTCTTGTTTTTATTATATTTGTAGTAAAGTATTGAAGAAAATCATTAAAATGAAATATATATTATATTTCCGGCAGACACTTAATAAGCTAAAATAATACATAAAAATGTATGACAATGATATTGGCGAGCTTGTAGAGAGAAATGTTTTTTGTTTCCCTTTGGAATCTAATCAGTACATATATATATAAAAAGAAACCCGTGTTTCCCTATCCGCCAAGTTTTCTTCAGAACCAGACACTACCACCCCCTGGTGGTTATGGTGGTGGATAGCCCTTGGTGTCCCATTGAAAATGTGCGAGTTTGGTGGGGGTGGCTGAGCGTGGGTGGGAGTGGATGACGAAAATGTGCATTCTAGCACATTGTTTTGTTATGGGAAGGCCGCAAATACTTCAGATTGTTCCAGAATGGGCCCGCCGACTGTTTCGGTAAGTCTAGAAGGTTCCGGTAAAACCTGCTCTAGAAAATTCTGGAAGGAGAAGGTTCTGGCAAATTCCCGAGAGTGAGTGGCGGAATGTGTCGGTGGGTCTAGAAGGTTTCAGTACATTCGATACATTTCTCGAAAGTTATGGAAGGAGAATGTTCTAGAAGGTTCGTGAAACTACTATGACGATCCAAACAGTGTACTAAAAATCTACGCGCGCGAAGCCGCGCGGGCACGGCTAGTATCTTCTAAATTATATTGTTTCTTAAAACCTTCGAGTAGAACCTGCGGGTGGTGGTGCCAGGACTACCGCATTTTTCCCTTTCTTGGATTGGGGTGGGTGTATATTAATTTTTGCATCTTAGGCTTTGGTTCGGTCAATTTGGACATTCAAGCTCAATTTGGTCAATTTCAGGTAAATTTTAATGGAGAGTCTACTCACCCAACCGACGAACTGAACATCAATGATAGAGGGATATAAAATCAAAACAAAGTAAAGCGACGTACAAAAAACTCGAAGGGAGGTGAATCTTCGAGACACGGTGTGTACGCGGGTGCGAGGTGTCTCCGAAGTATCTTACAGGAGAAAATATTTTATCTCGGAGATTGTCTCGAGTCGAAGGTCGTTTGAAAATCCCATTCGTGGACACGGGCCATCATGCTGGGAAATTACGGTCTCGACGCGGGTCCAAAACGCCTGCCAGGTTTTGATTAGGACAGCGGGTGAGCGAGTGTGCAAATGCAAGATTGATGCTTACCTGACGCTAATTATCACCAGCTGACTTACGAGTAATTAATTAGCTCTCCGCCCCCACCTAGCGCCCACCCCTCCCACCCTGCGCTAACGACTGTAGTGTCCTCTCGCTCCATCTTGGCCGCGACCCGAATAAACACCGGTGTCAAACATAGATGAGTAACGTTTCATTGGTCGTGCCCACTCGATACATTTTCCTCACGAGATGTTCGAAGGTATTATGTAAAGAAATCTAATATTAAATTCCTCACGTTTTTAAGTAGGTACTCCGAGACTAGGCTTTCAATTCAGGAATAAACCTTAAATCATTTTACGAGATAGTACTGCATTGTCCCGGGAACATATATTAATATTGTACTTCTGGAGTTAGGTTAGATTAATATCCAAAACATAATTAATTTATCTGAAGAAGAAGAAGATTCTTTAAATAAACATAACATCATCAAATGATGGTTATAAAATCGTTATACCTTATGAAAATATATCAATATCGAAACATAACAATGTAAAGTAATGCAATGTGAAATTAATATATTTTTGTTGTAATTTTTTTAGTAAAATAATATATTGTGTGTTAAAAAGGTTCTGAATATTAATACTTTATGACAAAATAAATAAAATAGAATTTATCTCATTGGGAATAGAACAGACATAAATAACGTTACTAGTTTTGTATAATTATACATAAGTGGTGTATAAAAGCGAAGGCAGATATATCCAAAAAAATGTAATGCAGTTATCGAGGATAACTAATTTATAGTGTACTGAATTCGAGATTTTATAGGAAACAGCCAATAAATATACAAGAAATAGCCTAAAAATTTATAGAAAACTAGATTTTGGAAGGTGTAGATAAATAAAATCTAGAATTCGGTGCATTTTAAATTAGTACCTACCTACTCGTCGGTGACTGCATTCAAAACATTGCTGCCTTTGCTTTTTTACCCCACATACGAAGATAAAATGTAGACGATAGCTAAAAGAAACGTAATTTCTTTTTGTTCGAGGTTGTGCGTTATATAAAATTTGCAATGCGTCATAATCTCGAATAGACCTCAAAAATTTTAAGCTGATGACGTAACCATTTTATTGTTCTAACCAGAAGGGACAGAATCAGAATCACGCAAATTAGAGAAAGTCTCGAAGTGGAACCCTTTTTGACATTTATCGAAAAATCGCAGCTACGGTGGCTGGGACATATGTTGCGGATGCCAAAGCGGATATCCCAGGCAAGACCAGAAGGCAGAAGACCAAGGGACCGTCCTAGGAGGAACTGGCGGAAACAGTTGGAGGACTGGTGCGAAGCGAGTTTGCAAAATTGAGCTGACGTGGAGAGCCCAGCCCAGGATAGGAAGAGTTGGAACCTTTTATGCGGTGCAGGGACCCAATAGGATAAGGGGTAGAAGAAGAAGAAGAAGCATTAAATTACATTCTCTTTCAATCTGATATTCTTCTACACATCCAGCTTACATGATATCCCAAATACATATATACCTATAAGGTATTTATTTATTTATTTACTTATATACGCCCATTACAGGCTTTTACATAAAAAATATTACATTAAATTCAAACAGTATATACATTAAACAATATCAGAAATAAGGAGTAAAATATATGAATATAAAGTAGGTACATGTATAAGCAATAAAAGGTACAAGCATTAAAATATGAGTATAAAAATTAAAAATATAAAATACAGAGCAGTAATGTGTATTAAAAAATATAAATTTCAGATCATTACATGTATATATTAACAGCAGTTAGTAATGAAATAGTATTATCTCTTTAAGTATAAACTTTATTTTCACTTTTTTCATTACCAGTCTTTAATATTCTGCTAATTACGGCATTTGAATGGTAATTCGTTCTGGAATTTTGCCAATGAAATGTGACACTTTGTCGAGTTCTATGTAAGGACGGGATATTATAATTGATACATACTAATTAATATGTTTTACATAATTATATAATTATACTTCCTAATATGTTTTACAATCAGGGTATTGCTAGTCGTTTATAAGTCTGTTTTTGTATATTAATTTTGTAAAAAGTTTTTTCTCCTACTATGCTAAATGCCTCCTGTATTTCGCGATTTAAAAATAATAATTCGTAATTATTGATTTAAATTAAGAGACCTATACATTATTCTTCTCTCCAAGTATAACAAATAAACGTATCATATTTGAAAAATAGTCTTTACATGAAAAACGAGTTTGACATTGAATTTAAAAACACATATTTCGAGGTGAAGAGCCTCCTCTTCAAAGCATTCTTCACCAGCATGTACACCTGTGAGCTCTGGTCGAACTACAAACGAGTGACGTACGAACGTCTTCGCGTTCAGTACAATAATTCTTATAGAATATTGTTCGGGCTGGCACGTTATTGCGGCCTTCCACAAGGTTTGCAGAACGCCGAGTTCATGGATTCGTCCCGCTCCTGAGACATCGTGTTGCTGGCCCCAAGCTGAGGCTGGAGCACAGCACCAACTCTCTGGTGCAAGCGGCGCTGTCATGGAGGTCTGGATCCGTAATTAAAGAGTGCCATCGGATACAGAATAGTTACAGATATGCGATTCCATAACCGTAACGAGCGGTAGTGTAGCATGAAATGAAGCACTCCATACTATTACTATTATTTTAGAATTCTATTGATATTGATTATTGATTTATGAACTTTAAAATTGGTATATATATGAATTGTCGATTTTTTATGGTATATTTTATTTAAACTATTTAATAGCTGTTCTTTTCCCTTTTTTTCTTTTTTCTTTATTACTTTAATTATTTCTCTTTTTCTTTTCTCCTTTTTATATTTTCTCTCCATGTACAATATAACATGTATGTAATTTTCAAACTATGTGGCGGACCAGGTCTTGCACTAAAAACCTGGTTACGCTGGAATGAACATCATTATTATTACTATTATTATTATTATATACGACGTTCGAGATCTGGAAGTTACCTTCGCCCACCTATATAGTCTGGACACGGGACACTGAGCGCCGCCACTGACGCAGGAATTTTCCCGACTGTGGGCGAGTCTAACATACCCCGGGAGCTACTCACACCCATTAATAGTCATTAATAATATTCTTGTAATAATTTCATGCTCTCGATTTATAAACATTTCAAATATTTATAATAAATTGAAACATTTCAAATATTTATAAAAATTAAGTTAATCAGATAGCTAAAAATAACGGATATGATACGAAATTGATTGATAATATTTTAAACAAAAAAATTAAGAAAAAATATTACTTGTCGTATTTATACCCTCAACAAAATAATAGCAATAAAAAATTGAGAAAACTATAATTCTGTAATAATCTTATATCTAAAGCAATATCAAAAAACTTAGTTAACAGTTTTCTTACTAAGTACCCGCTTTCTATACTAATAATAAATTAAAGAATTATATTTAGGGTAAGGATAGTGCTATTAAAAAATCGGGAATTTACAAATTAGAATGTGAAGATTGTACAGCCTTTTACATTGGCAAAACAAAGAGAATAGAAAAGAAAGAAATAGAAAAAAGAATTAAGATGTTTAAATAGCAATGGATACTCCGAATTTGCAAACCATTTGCTGGAACATGACCATAGTTTCGACATCAATTTGAGTCTTCAAATTTTACAAAATAACAAAATAATAGACAATTAGATAATTTTAAAATTTTAGAAATAAGATACAATATTTACCTCAACAGTCAAACTCAATTTCCAAACAACCCCATACTTAACATTTTTCCAATTATAAATAAAAAAAAAAACAAAGTTGACAATCCCTTAATTATTCCCCTCCCCCACCTCTTTCTATTTACTCAGCCTACTCTCCTCCTACTAGTTAATTATATAAAAATCATGTAATAATTTTTAGTATACATTGTATCCTCCTGGGGAAGGTAACTTTGTTCCCGAAACTTGTAGAGGTGAATAAAGAAAAGAAAAAATTTAGTGGTGTATATCAAGTTGTGCATTATTTAATTAGAAAATATATTCTTTACCACTTTACAATAATACAACAGTCCCTTATATAGTGTCGCAATAGTAAGATTCGGCAATTACAGTTTATGTTGTAAATTTTATGCTTGGGGACATTTTAATATTTTTTTTACACACATTTCATCTTCTTCTTCTTCTTCTTCCTTATAATGGACTTATGTAATCTATTCTCCAGAGAAAATACCCTCATTTGAGGTGGTTTTTTTGTGAGGTCTTGCGCGAGTGCGGGTTCCGTGAGGCTGACTGCGATATAAGAGAGTTTGGTGCGGTCCGTTCTCTGGACATGACCACACCAGTCCTTCCTTCGCTGTCTACTCCGTTGTACATCTTCAGCCTCACATATCTTTCTTATTCTGGTGTTTCTTACGCGATCCCTCAGTCTTGCTTGCTATCATCCTCAGTATCTTCGTCTCGGAAGTCTTTAATGTTTGTTTAGTTTATTTTTACTGTGTCTACTCTTGCTTCAACCCAGTATGCCATTATTGGTCTTACACATGTTTTATACATTCTCATTTTGCTATTGATAGCGTAAGTTATATAATAGTGTAATTAAAGCGTAAATGTTCGAGGCCAAAAATTATAATAATGTTCTTAGGTTTTCACGGCCACTCAGAATTTTCTGGTTTGGGTCTTCTGGGGTATTATGCCGTGATATTACGCCCTTTCTGCCCAACGTTTCGGATCCCATTGCAGGGTCCAACATCAGCCCTGATGATGGACCCTGCAATGGGATCCGAAACCTCGGTCAGAAAGGTCGTAATAACACGGCATAATATCCCATAAGACCTAAACCAGAAAAAAGAATAATATTTGTTTATATTTAGTGATGTGATAATTGCAGTAACATTTTCTCATATCTACTGTCTCCCTCAATACATCGCAATAATCTGAGGTAGATAGATGTTCATGCAAATCAATCAGGTTCCAAACGTGGATTCAGCGATTAGATCGTCCTCATCAGACTTTAATGTGAATCCGGGTATCGGGATGAACAATACATTTATTTTGCATGCCTAATTTTGTAAAAATATTAGAATCAAACTCTTTATTGTAAGAACACACAATGATTTTAAATACATTTAATTAAAAATATACCTCTAGAAAAAATTAATAATTTGTCCGCGGTATAAACATTATAGGTGAAAATGGCGCACCCTACTTCTACTATTTTCGCTGCATTCAACAAGAAACATGAAATCTATTTTAAAATCAGCGTCATGAGTGATGCATTTGTGTATTTGAGGTCGATTAGTGACCTTCACATATCTAGGTTTGTTATTACTGAAACGTAATATTATACGAGTTTGTAGATGAAACAAACCTAATTGTGTAAAATAAATATTTTATGAAATATGAAAATAATATATAAGAAATTAAATATTTCATAAAATTACGTAATTTATGAATCATAGTCATTATGATTTCAATTTTAGTGTCACAGATAGTGATTATTTCATTATTTTTTTTAAGATCCCGGTTAACATACTGCACATCAGTGGGTCACTTTATTTACAGAAGTTACGGCAATATTTTCACGAATGAAAAAAATGGAATGGAAAAATATAAAGAAAAACTTATTTAAACTTTTTTACTTGCTTAAAATAAAATTAATCGAGGAATTGTAAAACATTTCTCGGGGTATTATGACTCAAAATCTTCTAGTAGTAGTGTAGTCACCCGTAAGAATTTAAAAACCTGGCATCCATTCTAGATCTTTATCTTGTTTCCCACAAAAAGTGATCGCACCTGGTTTAACACAATGAGTAAAAAACAATCAGACGTTGTTCTTTGATGATGACAGACTAGGTAAAGTATTCTCAACAATAAACCCAATATTCTTAATATTAATAGGTAATTTGGGGAAAAGAAGTTCTCGCCATTTTTATAGAACTTATCCAACTATAATATGTCCATCACATAAAATTCTCCCATAAATCCTAAGAAACGCAAAACTATCGAGAGTCTAATTAAAGAGATAGTATCTAAAACCGCCCAGTTTGTTGTAGAATTTCTGATATTATTAATAATAACAAGTGTAAGTTGTAATGTTTTCCTCATTCCGTTCTGATGTTTTCCGAGCCTTAGTGTACAAAATGCTTATTAGGTCAGTGCTCACGTACGCAGCTGAGACGTGGGTACTAACTAAGAGGAATGAGCGAGCACTGGACGTTTTTGAAATGAAAATTTTGAGACGTATCTTCGGACAGGTTCTAGAAAATGAACTTTGGCGCAGACGTTACAATAATGAGCTCTATAGTCTATTTAAGGAGCTAAACGTCATAAAATTTATAAAACTGGGAAGACTTCGGTGGCTGGGTCATGCGGAGAGAATGTCCGAGCATCAAGCACCAAAGTCCCTGCTGAACTCGAGGCCAATAGGGCGAAGTAGCTTAGGAAGGCCAAAATTAATACGGAGAGACAAGGTCCTCAAAGACATCTCTGACTTAGAGCTTCGAAACTGGAGAGAACTGGCACTAAACCGAGATGAGTGGAGGAAGATTATTGAGGAGGCCAAGACCCACCAAGGGTAGTAGTGCCAAGAATGATGATGATGAAGTTGTAAGGTTATAATAAATTTCCAATGAATCCTGTCAATCTCGTTGATTAACTTACCTGATCCATTATTGAGGGGTTTGATGTCGCCGCTGGAGGAGTGGTGGGAGGAGAGGCTGGCCGTGGAGCCGGGGGTGGGGCAGGCGGCCGCCGCGGGGGGCGAGGGGGGCGCGCCGCGGGGCTCCCCCCGGCCGCCCTCCCCCGGGGCGGCTCCCTTGGTGTCCCCCGGGCCCCCGGACACCTTCTGCTGCGCGAGCCGCTCCTGCTTGCGGAACTTGGCGCGCCGGTTCTGGAACCAGACCTGTCGACAAATGTTTGCATTCGTTACTTCCTTTCTTTTAACTCGTGGCGTCTGCTTGCTTGCTTCCTTGACAAAAAAAATTTGGATCGATTTTTAATATTTTTCCCGTGATCCAATCGAGCTGAAACTTTGCAAGCAGACTCGTGGCGACGATCAAGAAGATCTATCAATTTTCGTTAAAAAAAAATTAAAGTATAATTTTGGATTTTTAGAAATTTTAATGTTTTTTTCAAATTGGGATCATTACAAAAGTTTGATTACTACCAACGGCGGCCTAACGACGACGTCGCGGAATATTTAAAATTTGAATACTCCGTCGGTATATAACTACGAATTTTGAAAATTTATAACAATTGGCTCGCAGATGACAGCAAAATTGAGTATTTTGGGAAGAAATCAAATAACTATTTCTTTCTTTTAGATTTCTGCTTAGTTTTAAAGAATTTTACATTACTCAAATCTGATTCTGACTAAATCATTTGACGCTGGAAATACATAAGGTACGACATTGATGATAATTGAATCTATCAAAATCTTGACATCTCAAAACATCTGACATTTTAGAAATATATTAAATTCCTGTAAGTTTAGTGTTATGTTATATGTTTTAATTCGTCTTTAATTATTGTTATATTTTGCAAAGAAAGGGAGTATAGTAAAAACTTGGTTTTTATGGGTTGCTTTTTTTATATAATATATTTACACAATTCGAAAAAAACTCTCAATTTGCATTTAGACTCAAAAATGAAAATTATTCCTTCCATCTAAGGAAAACCCTCAGAGGTAGAATATGCAACACCGCTATAAGTGAAATGCGGGATGTGGATATCTATGGAGATTTAGAACAAAAACTGAAGACGGTATTTAAGAGACCACGTAGACACGATGGCTGATGGCTGAGAGCCGAATGACGTATACCGTTAGACCACTCAAAAGATGGCTGATCTTCGTCCTCCCCCAGGAGATCTAAGAAAATACAAAGTAAAGTTTTTAAACATTACATTATACATTGATGTCCAATACGGTAGGATATCTCTTATTATCTTAATGTATATATATTATTATAATTTATTTGTTTATTATAAATTATGTTAATTTACGGCGAAACATGGCCAGAGCATGTCCGGGAGGCTAGCGGCCTTTGAGATGTGGCGCTACAAGCGCATGGCGAGAATCCATTGGTCTGAACATATCCGAAACGATGAGATGGGCAGGGTGGGCGAAAAGAGGCTGCTTCTTAACAGGATCGCCCAACAGCGAGCAATTTGGATAGTCCATTATATAAGACATCCGGGCTGGCTTTTAACCATCGTCGAGGGAAATATTGAAGGCAACAATCGTAGAGGCCTCCCGAGATTAAGCTACGTAGACCAGATTATCGGAGATGTGCGCCGTAGCACCTACCAAGAGATGAAGAGGCTGGCAGATGACAGAGAGGAGTGGAGAGGGCGAGTGCTTGTTGCAGACCAATTCTAGGATTGCGACCCAAGAAAAAAAAAATATTTGTAGCAATTTTTCATAGTTTTTTAAAGAGCAGAAAGGATTTTTTAATGAGAAATTATGAAAACGAAAATATTGAGCATTGAAAAAATGGAATCATGTTGTCTTCTGGTTAAAATGTTCTGTTAGAATGTTATCTTCTGATTAGAAACATGCTGACCGACGCGACGTTGGGGAGTAATTATTTATTTTGTTAAATAAAAACACTAACTTTAAGAAGTTTATTCATATTTTTTTCCTAGTGGATCCAAATGTGTGAACATCATTGTATATTTATACACTTATTATCCATTCTTTTGGTGTTGTTGAGATACGATAGAATATTCTAATTAGTAATGAATGCGTTAAGGCGATCGTCTAGCAGAATGAGCAAATTTCATCATTTTTTCTCATATCTTTTCTTCTATTATTGAATAAAAAAGACATCTCAATAGGCCGTTCAGTCATAAAAGGCCCACAAAGTGGAGCAATTTTCTTCATTTTTAAAACATCGAAGGTTTTGTAATTTATTAATCAATTATATTATTTTGTTTGTGACATTTTAATAAGATATTCGTATTTAAAATATATATAACTAGATGAATAAATTTTAAAATAGATATTTCCTTACAAAAATGTGAAAAAAAAACGCAAGAGAAGATATGAGAAAAAATTGTGAAATTCGCTCACTCTGCTAGACGATCGCCTTAATATTTCGCAAGAGTACACTATTCTCTTCTACGCATTCTTAACATATTATAAAAACTAGTCAAAAAGGATTAAAAAATGAAATTATTTTCAGGCGTATTCTAGTGTTTGTCAATAATTCGGAAGAATGTCATATTATACACATATAAAAAATATAGCTTTAAAATTTCCAATTAAAAAAAAAATTCTTTTAAATTAATACAATTAAATAGAACATTAAAGTTCCGTGGAAATCCAATTGTTCTTCAAAGAAAAAATCACGATTCATGTGAAAGACCATAGATGTCTCTAACACAGCCCATTAAAATATTTTCAAGAATACTGATTTAAAATATATATGCAACTTAAAAAATGATAATGTGTGGATATTTTTACGGTGGAATTGGTGAACGTTGCAGTTTGTAAAGTGATCAAGTAAGCCCTGGGCCATCCTATAAAGACTTTCATACATGCCTCCCGTACAGATAGTTTCGTGATTTCTACAATTTAACTTAATTACTAACTAACTAGCCGTGTTATAAAATTCGAGAAATTTCGACATTTTTACTCACTTTATATTAACTCGTGGCGTCTGCTTGCTTGCTTGCCGGCTTGCCGTGAAAAAAACTTTGGATCGATTTTTGAGCCTTTTCCCGTGATCCAATCGAGCTGAAACTTGGCAAGTAGACTTGTGGCGACGATCAAGAAGATCTATCTAATTTTCGTTAAAAAAAAAATTAATAATTATAGTATAATTTCGGATTTTTAGAAATTTTATTGGTTTTTTCTAGTTGGAATCATTGGAAAAGTTTTATTAGCAACGGCGGCCCGATAACGTCGCGGAATATTCTCTAAATTTGAATTACTCTGTCGGTATACATAATAGATACTTCACTACGAATTTCCAAAAACCTAAATTGACTGACAAATGTTTTTAGAATTTAATCTTCAATGCATGAAGTGTCTTATCAAAGCTCAAAACATCTGACATTTTAGAAATATATTAAATTACTGTAAGTTTAGTGTTATGTTATATGTTTTAATTCGTCTTTAATTGTTGTTATATTTTACAAAGATTGATAAGGTAAGCAATATTAATGCTGGTACACCATTTTCTGAAACCGTTACTGGAGCAGCGGAGTCTCCCCAAAGTTAAGTCGAAGGTTAGTCCCAATCGAAAATAGAATCGCCAGCTATAAACATTCACATTTTCTCTTTATTGTGAAATTGACCTCTTAACCGACATTCTTAAACAAATTTGTATTTTATAAACAAATTTATTTTCCATCGATACGAAACTGTTCTTCGTAAAAACGTGTACAAAATATACTTTTGACATTAAAATAATAAAAATATTTGTGTACGTCATTGTGTAACTAAATGGCAAAGTGCCGTAGTTTAACAAGAATATTTTCGAATTCAACTAATTTTTCTCAAAAGCAAACATTGTTTGTTTTGGCAACAAGCGACACTCCGTGCTTTACACTTTGCGGGAGAAGTGTAAATATTTTAATAGACAGCGTTCACTAGATATTTCATATATATATCAGATTTTGTTACTTTTTCTTGACTTAAATTTTATTTTACATACACAGGGTTATTTGGAAAACATTAATAACCTCGCAGGACTATATTCCTTCCTTGATTATGAATCGAAAATGTTCAAGCTATTATGACCTAATACAATAGTTAGGGAGATATGCCACATCAAAGTTTGCATTATTTTTTCAATATTTCTGACTTATTTTTTGTAAAACGTTGGACTATCATTACAGTAACTTACATCGAATATGAATAATTCATTCCCTTTAATATAAGTCAAGTAAAAATATAAAAAGCTTCGAATTCCAATTGGAATTTTCAGGGTTTTTATCATTTTATTTAACATATATTGAATCAAATTAATTTTTCGTAATCGATATAAGTTACTGTTGTGATACTCCATTTTTTTACAAAAAATAAGTCAGAAATATTGAGAAATAAATGCAAACTTTGATGTCGCATATCTCCCTAACTACTGGTATTAGGTCATAATAGCTCGAACATTTTCGACTCATAATCATGGCAGCTATATAGTCCTGCGAGATTATTAATGTTTTCCAAATAACCCTGTATATTTATATGTTTTAATTATTTTATCAAATACTTACACAAATATATTACATAGTACCTAAAATATAAACTCTGTATACCTGTAGTAAGTATAATTACAGAGATCAAATTCAAATTCATATTTATATAATTAAAGGAAATGTCAACTCAGATAATAATACCAGAGAGAAAATTTTAATGTTATCTTTAAAGAACACTTTTAATACCTACATTAGTATTTGTAACATGCAAGCAACCAATTATAAAAAAACTAATTTGTAAAACCAAAGAATGGTTATTCCATTGTCATCCGGAATACATCTCTCTGCCAACCTCCAGAGTAATTTTTGATCAGGAAATAGGTCAAATACTGATTGCAAGATTTGTCCCTATCCTTGAAAGACAGACAGGTATCTAATAAAATAGTGTATCAATTATTTTAGAACCCTTACGAAAGAAATGATAATTTCCGAAGCCGGTTAAATAAATATATAAGTCCATCACACATTTTATTTAAACACATTGTTTTTGCATTTATCATAAAAGTGTGTTATAATTAGTGCTATCTATCTGTCGTAGAGCTGTCCTATCGTAGAGCGGAAACAAATCAGGCAATCAAATCTGATTATACTCTGTACCTACGCAGGCGACTAGCTTTAAACCAATCAGCACGCAAAAAATCGCACAAAACGAGCGGCCAATACACCGATTGCACAACGGATGGACGTTTTTTGTGCATATGAAAAGCCGGCGTCAAATGCGCTTAATGCAATTATGTGCAGCGGCGTGTAAGGCACGCTGATTGAACTCGCGGGCCGTAACCCGAACGGGCTAATTGTGACCCGTACGATTTGCAATGTTTACCAAATTTTCAACACAAACAGGTTTTCGATTCGGTCAAATGAGCGCAAATCGCAACTGATAGTAACACAATTACCGCTCGGCGGGATATGGACGGGCATTATACTCGTGCGTGAAGGGGGGGTTTTATTATTTCAAGAAAATAATAAAATAAAGCTTCTCGTCATATCTTATTCATTTTACTAATTTATTTTTTTATTTTTATTATTTACTTATTTATCTTCATCTTGTTACATGACAGGAGATGGAGCCGCTCATCTCACTAGGGAGAACCTGTGCCGAGATGAGCAGCTGAACAATATAGTTAGAACAAAAAATAATAAAGATATACAACAAAATACTATATAACTATAAAATTAATTAATTAATTAATTGAGTATATAAATATAAAATGTGGATAATAAGAACAGAATGTACTGTAAAATACAAAAGCAATAGTGAAAGTAGAGTAATATATATAAAAATCATATGCATGGATAGTAACAAAATGTATATATAATAGCACAGTTAAAAGTATATTTAGGTATGTACCTATATAAGAAATTTAAATGAGTGTTTGTGTATATTAAATAGTGATAAGAAATGAAGTTTAATGAGCAATAAATTATGACCTGTTTTCGGCAATTGGGTATTTGTGCAAATGCAGGTGACAACAATGTCCTCTCCAATAGTGTTGTGTAAAAAGTTAAGAGTAGGGTGTCCACACTGACTATGACAGAATGGACACCAAATTGACATAATATTTTTTTAAATTTTTTAAGAAACAGAGTCCCGTGATGTTTGATACGAATTAAATGAATCGAATACAAGGATACACGTAAATATCAAATAATAAACTAATAAAAATATTTTGCCGGAATCTGAAATACAACCGCGGACTACCGCGTCTATCGCGGCTAGCGTGTTGGCCATCCCAGGCCAATTAATACTTCGCCAATATTTGATAGTTACATGTTTCTATATCCTTGAATTTGATTAATTTTTTTGTTATTATATTAGTTCGGGGAAGTAATCAACGTTAAGGGAATGTCAAACTAATTGTGTATGTATATTCACATTGCCTACTTCATTTGGCTTCCGCATAATAATATTTAAAATTTAGGCATTTTAAACCAGCCTGTATTTAAATTAAATTTAATTTTATATAATTATTTCTAAAACACAATCTAGCCCTGATTTCTTAAATGTTACGTGAGAATTAATGTCAAGTATTAAAATAAAATGATTAAATACGCTTGAGCTTAAGTTTAACTAAAGGTAATGTAATTATTTTTGGCTCCACGCCCAGCTGACAATTTATATCCACGGTTGCATTTATTGAAAATGCTCATAAACTGGTCCACCGTATCAGCATAAACACTTCCAACTGTTGGTTAAATTAGAATATATGTCATAATATAAGCACAGAATTATAAGGTTACTATTTCAGGTCCGGTCCATTTTCAGCCGACTGAATGAGAGTAGGTCGGAGAAGAAAATGTAATGTTAATGAGATCAGTTATGTCAAAAGAAATTTCAGTATTTTAAACGCAGTTTAGAAAAATAAACTAAGCAACTTACTTCTCAATTCTAGGAACTGGCGTAATGATTTGCTATATACATACAAGGTGTAACAGAGCTAGCAGCAGAAACTTGGCCGGTAAATTCCTGCTTATGTTATGAGTCTAAAATGTTCAAACAACCATGACCTTATATCAATAGATAATCGACTTCAAAGTTTGCGTATTTTTTTTTAAATATTTCTGCCCGAGCTTCAGCCAAGCGTTGGACTATGTATATATAGAAAAGCCAATGTGCCGTTTAGTACATTCTGAGATGAACGAATCAATTTGTCAACTTTTCATATAAATAATGGAGATGTAGGTACTAAAAAAAACATTGGCGTTCATCTGGAAAGTCTGCCTAGTAATTATTTAAAATATTTTTTATAAATCTAGTCTGTGCAATTATTTTTTAAAGCAGTTTCATTCGTTTATCTCAGAATATTCTAAAACGGCACATAGGATTAATTATATTGTATACAGCGACGTTATATGAAAAACCAAAAATTAATTCGTATAAATACAAACGAAATTACATGATTAAAACGTTTCGTATAGAAATCGAAATACGTGGCCATTTTCAAAGGGTTAAACCAGCTGTTGTTAATACATGTGTATGTATTTTACACACTTTACAGTAATTATTTTTCCTTCCTTTATATTTCTTAAAATGTGCATGAGCAATGCACGTCATCTTTTGACTATGTCCATTAAATTTATATTACATTTACTAAACACGTTTGAGAAATCATGTATTTTAAACCTTTTTCAAATATTTATGATTTCAGATTCGAGAAATTTTAAATTTAAGAAATAATCCCCGAATCGACTCGATTCATATCGTTCACAGCCATGAACATTAAAATCGTGTCGATTCAGATGATTTCCAAATGTTCCTCTTCCTCTGTTTAAATTGTGTGTTAATTTGAACAACTATTTATTTTCAAAAATAAAAAATATGGACTTTAAAATAAAATGATCTGGAAAAGCGGGTAAATATTTTCTTTACCTACCCGACGATAAATATTAGGTCCTTACATATGCAGCAGTCAACGCGCGTTTGTTGATTTGCTTCACTCAATTCGTGAGATACCCACCTTTCAAGCTGTTTCACCTTACCAATTTGCTTCAAGTGGATTAAAATAGTTTTATCACTAACACCGCAGCCTGCAGCTAACTCGGATGTGGTTTGCGATGGATCCGCTTCCACAATAGCCTTCAATTCTTCATTATCAACTTTGGTCTCCGGCCGTCCACGGGGCTTGTTCTGCAGGTCGAAATTTCCAGAACGAAAACGTTGGAACCAAAAACGCACTGTGTTTTCTTTTGCGGCACCGTCGTCATACACATCATTAATCCTTCGAGCCGTTTCTGCAGCACTGGTGCCACGGTGGAACTCGTACTCGTAAATAACGCGATATTTCAAGTTTTTCATTTTGTAAACTGAGTGACGCAAAGAAAAAAACAATTGAGGAAAAGACAAATGAATTATAATTTTCAAAACACAAATACATGAGTAAATAGCTGTATAAATTTGGATTTGAAATTCCTAACCAAAGAGAAGATATTTGAGATCAAATTTGCCAGTACGGCAAAACGCCAATTTCATATGTAAGGACCTAATACTTATTTTCAAAAATAAAAAATATGGACTTTAAAATAAAATGATCTGGAAAAGCGGGTAAATATTTTCTTTACCTACCCGACGACAAATTTTAATATGGACTTTAAAATAAAATGATAATAATTTAAAATAAAAAATATGGACTTTAAAATAAAATGATCTGGAAAAGCGGGTAAATATTTTCTTTACCTACCCGACGACAAAAAAAACGACAGAGACGACAATCTACGAAGCTTTGGCTTCGTAGATTGTCGTCTCTGTCGTCGTCGTGGTACTTCGGTCTCGGACACTCGACAATCTGGAGGTTATTAAAGAGTGACGGGCGGCATCCTCATCACTTTACAAAAGTGCAACATTTATTAGAAACTGATTACACATTGCATATAAACTATTGTCAATGCAAGCTGCAAATCATCAGTTTGTAAGAAAAGTTTTGTGGACTGACGAATGCACTTTTTCGAGATCTCGCGAAATAGTCATATTGGTTCCAGATTAATCTATATCTTAATAAAAATAGTTTTGAAAGCAAACGGTCGCCACCTTAGTTGTTGACCATGAAATGACGATGGTCGTCATTGTACTTATCTACAAGATTTTGAATCTTTAATTATTAATAATTATAAAAAGACTTCGCATACAATATAACAACGCCTTTCGTATGATGTTTGGCCTTCCCAGATATTGCAGCGCTTCCGGTATGTTCACTGAGGGGCGTGTTCCCAACTTTGCAGCCCTCATAAGATCCAGGGTGGCAGGGATGAGAGAAAGGATATACAGCTCCGGAAATATCCTTATCCTGGAAGCCCGTCTTACTCCAGCATCCAGCATCGATGCACACTGGAGAAAGATACTGGCCCCGCATAATTGACTTGCCATCGCTCGCTAAAGCCGATATTTTACCATATATTTCTTTTGATTACTTTTAATACTTCTCTTCTATTTTATATGATTTTACTATTTCTCTTTTGTTTTATATAATATTTTTAATGTGTGTATTTTCTTTTATATGGAATGTGTAGGATTGCACGAACCTCCCCACATTCTGGAATAAATCTATATTTATTTATTTATTATTTATTTAATCAGTATCGAAAATTTATTACGTATTTTGTATCATAATCGTTAAAATTCTATTGTTTTCTCATCGTCCTCCCTTGGCTTATTATGACTATTACAGTAGACTAGTTAAGCAATTGCCTCAGGTTTATCCATGACGTTCTTCTTTGTCCAATCCCTGATTCCTAGCAATCTTCCCCAGAATTCTATTAATCTTCCTCAGAGAATTCTTTAGAGAGAATTCAGCGTAATTATTTTGAGTGAAAAAAATATTGAGATTATGCCTCTAAATATAGTAAATAAAGTATACAAAAGTAATTTTAACATTGTCTTCCAACTGTCAACATTTTTTTCTGTCATTTCTGCAATCTTAATCCAGTTTACTGTATTTTTCCCTCCATTTTTCCCTTTTTCCCAATACTTTTCCAAGTGTACAATATATTCAGAGTACAGCTAGCATCTCATTGTTGTTATAAAACCGACAGGTATTTAAATTCAAATTGTAATTTTTTCTGTCTCAGAGACGTTGAAATTATTTTATTTTTGTGATAAAATTAGACCGCCACACACGCCCGCACCCACGCTTATAATTATCTGTAGGTTAAGACAAAGCAGTGAGTAGTATTTTATTTCAGGATTAGCATAGCGATAATATTATTTTCATAGATTCAGTCGAAAATATAATTTATTAGCTGTAATCAGTTAAAATGACGGAATATTAGTTCACGTCTTTGCCAAGTCCTATACGTGGTTTATTTCTGACGGGTCACGCAAATGCGGTGGTGGCAAGGTCGCTAGGTTGGTTTGCTCTCTCGGGGTTCAAGCCCCTTCTCCAGTCGTTTAATGTCGTTTTTTAGCCGTGAATTAGAATGAAATTACACGAAGTTACGGACAAATAGACAGGCTACGAAATTATTATATTTAGATTGACAAAGAGTGTTAAATAAAAGCATGCATAAAAATTTCTGTTATACATGGTTATGAGATAAACTGTAAATGTGACTGTAATTACGTGATTGATATCCATGTTTAAAAATTATGAATAATTATTTATTTATTTATTCATTCATTTACGCCTAAATAGGCTTTTACATATGTAAGTATATAACAGTTATTTGCAAAAATAATATAAACAGAGAGAAAAACAAAAAAAAGAAAGTGTATATAATTTACATTATGGCGGAATGAAGCGCTCTCAGTATCGCGCCCCTATACTGTGACAGGCCAGAACCAAACACGTCAGCTATGTTTGTATAATTGTTACCTAACCTGTGTATTCTAGGTACTAGCGAGTTGTAGTAAGCATTTGTTCTAGTATTGTCACAGTAAAAAGGCGTCGGCACTCGAGTAGTTCGACTGGGTACATGGAACATTATTAAGGACAAAATTTCAATGATTTTGATTGGCAATTTAAGGATAAAGGCATAGTTTCTGAAATACAGTTGATCGCTAGCCAAATGACAAATAATCACAGTTACCAAATATTATCGAACACAATCACACAAGCCACAAGCGTGATTAATCTAATCACGTATGCATAATATAGAAATACGGATAAATGTTAATTCCTTTTTTTATAGCGTGGAAATAAAGTTTGTTAAAATTTCATGTACCAACGTTTTTAATGAATATGAAGACGAAGATGCAGTGGCATAGGTATTTAATGTGGTTTATAGAAAGTTTTTTAATTTTTTGAAATCCATTTTTTGTGACGATTTCATTCCGAATTTATAATAGAAATTTTATAAACGATCTCTATTCGATTTTTTATATTTTTGAACCCTTCTCCGCAAATGACCGCGATGAAAATTTTAAGTTTTTAATCTACGAAAATTGAGCATGGTTTTGCAAGCACGGAATACGTGTCGCATCAATATTCTTACTATTTACAAATTAACATAAAAGCCTGCGCTATAAACAGGATTAACTTACTGCATTATTCTACACCGGCAATAGAGTAACAATATTTTAGATAATTAACATCTTTACGCTTAGTTTATGGGAGTAATTTCGTATGTGCGACGACGGAAATGCGACGAAAATGAAAACAGGAAATAGGAAGGAAAAATGATCCAATTTTGAATTTATTAATTTTATCCGGCATATTCAACATAGACATTAGGCGTCCGATTATGGTTATGTTAAATACAGATTTCTTATATCTCTGGATAACTTTAGTTTAGAAAAAAAAAACTGTTGGACAATAATAATGGACAACATAGGTATATCTTATGATTATGACAAAAAAAATTGGTTGTAAAAGAATTTTATCCTAAATGAAGCGATTTAATAATACCTACCTGTTAAGGAAATATCGACTGTTCATTTTTCATATACTTACAGGTATTATTTACAGGTCACGTCACCAGCAAGCTACTCATTTATTTGTTTCTCATTAATTAGTCGTATAATTTATTAGAATTTATATTAATTTTTGGACCCAGGTTTACTATAGGTACGTACAATGTACGTACCCGGGTATGTACGTCGTACATACATTATAAATATGCGCGTGACGTACAGGAAGGTAGATGTGTGTAAACAGATTTTTACATACGAAAAAGGGCGATGTTTGAACAGGGATACCTTTCCAGTTTCCCCGCGAACCCTTCCGTGTCCGGCAATCAGGTCGCTCGGGGACGGAAAATAAATAAAATGGTAAAGCTGAACGCTGATTGGTCCGCCAGGAGTCCGGCCGGGCGGGGGCTAAGATGGCGAGCCACCTAATGAAGGCTGTGTTTATTCGGATTGTTTAACTTAAATTATGCCGCTCCGCCGGGTGCGGTCTGCCTGGCTGGGGCTGGAGCCGCCCGGGGAGGCGAGAGCGATCCTCCCCAAAAATTACATGAAACGCGTTTGCGGCTATTTTGCGAGAGATTAAATAAATGTTCTTTATACCGCACGGGCTGTAACAAACGTACAAAGTATATTTTTCCTTTTCAAAATGTTACATTCAAAATGCTTAACCAGTATGTATAAAATTTCATCCTTCTCAGTTATACCACAGTGTACCGAGAAAAGTAGTTTATCTCCGGCCTGTCGGCGAGTTATTAACCTACTCTTGCGTTGACGCTAGGGTTGTCACTTTATTTTTATTGCCTTTCTTTTAACTCGTAGCGTATGAGATTCCGACGCATAAGGTAGACACGAAACCCGAAAATTTCTGTAATTAGTATACCTAGTTTCTGCACTTGAATTGCAAGAACGCTGATTAACATCAACGTAGCCTTTTAAAAACTCACAGTCTTTGTGATAATCAACACACCTTTTTAGTAAAGCACCACAAATATAAAAAATGCATTTTTTCAGGAAGCGCATTTTTTTTCTAAAGCGGCGGCTGCGAGCGCGAATGGCACCGAAGGCGCGGCCCTTACTGCCGCCGCCTTGCGCCCCCATATTCTATGTCAATGTGTGCGTCACAGTGCGTGCGTACACGGCGCCGAGCACGCACGCACGCATTCTAATGGGTAGCGGCCAGTTTGTATGAAGACGTATTACTGTTCTTAGTATACTGTGGTTATACGGACATTTTTATATGGCACCCTGATAATTTCACAATTTCACTACTGCGCGCTAGGCTAGAGCGCACGGTACAATGCCGACAACAGCCCGCAGGCAATACTCGCCGACAATTTTTATAGCGCACAGAACATACCAAATTAAAAATCTATACCTATAAAACTCAATGTCTGTCTGTCTGTTCTGTATACAAATCTACACCGTTTTTAAGGAGTTAAGGTTGTTATTACGGTCGTTAGACATATGTAACAGTAACTGGTTGCGGATATTTTATACGAACCGTATGTTTTTCCGAGAAACGATTCTCGATGTTTCGTTGAATGCTTATTCAACGTCATCAGGAGGACGACCTTTACCCGCGGAGTCCATTTAAATATACAAACATCCCATTTTCCATAGAGACGACATTTACATTTCGGCATTTGGTATTTGGTATTTGGCGCCCTGTTCTAACGACATTGATTTAACCCTTGAGAGACGTCGCAGTAAAGTCCGCCGACGTAACTAGTACATACTGCACACTGGTGACCTCTATTGTAGAAGAAGTGAACATTCCACAACAAAGTGCATATGATATATGCTTAGAGTATATACAAATATACTCTATTATACTATAAGGATATATGTATAACTTTTAAAAAAAATATTTATTTAATATAAGATACAGTTTATTACACTATTTTACTCTAGTCTATTAATACCATAATTAGTAGGTACATTTTTTTTTCGCTGTGGGTACCCCTCCAAAAAGAGACTAACTCTTTTACCTATTTGGAGAGGGATTTACAGATTTGTATGGTTACATATTTTGTATATATGTCTTTATTAGGTATATATACATTTATATTTCATTGTGTTTTTGAAGTATTCATTTAATTTCTTTTTTTTCTTTGATTCCACATTATTTTTTAAATTTCTTTAGGGAGGCTATTGAAATTCTTTATTTCTAAATATATATAATTATGCTGATATTGTTTGGCGTTGCATTTTGGTATTTTAAATTTGTTTAAAAATCTTAATTTGATTGAATTCATTGAATTTCATCACTACAATGTAAGTTTTTTTTGTTGTTGTCAATATACACCCTCATTATCAAATATTAAAGAGCTGAAATTATAGTTCTTTAGTCCGTTACATTAAAAAAGCATAACATTTAGTTATTTTTTATGTTTCAGCTTTTTGAAGCACTCGCAGGTGTTTTACGAAGCTGAACAGTAAAAAATAGAGCGAAAAATAATACGTGAGAATTAATGTTCTTATTAATATTATTAATATTTAAAGCATTACCTTTGTGGTTAGACATAATAACAGAATGTTAGTCAACTTAGTTAAAACCACTACCAGATTTACGGTCTACCGGTTTCGAAACGTACCCGTCTCTTCGTCAGGACCAACACTACACTACTGCATTCACAACACTATACACCCCAACCATAGTATTGTAAAACTATCACCACTATTGTTCACATGCGTGTTAATCTTGTCAGAGAAATTGACAAGATCAACACGCATGTGAACAATAGTGGTGCGTTATTGTCGGCTCGCAGTTGTCTTGCGCGCAATTGTCGGGATACCTTTTTTATAGTCGTGTAAAGTTTTGTTTTCAAATTATACACTAAATATATTATAATGTGACTCTAAAGGCGGACTTAGGTGGAGGGGTGAGCTTTGGCCGTTTTAAAGACATCCATCAATTCCCTTCTGTATTGCGCCTTTGTCGGCTTGTTAATTTGATATTCTTTATCGAGAGATGTTAACCTATTTGCCTTTAAAAAAAAACAATAGAGCCACGCGTACAGGGCACATTTTTTCGTTTATACCTGTAAACTCCAACATAATGAAACAATGCGCGTCGTGCACACTAATTCGATTGTATTTCTTAAATGAGACCTATAGGTCCCTTTGGATACCACCCAGCCAACGGAGTTGTGGTCTACCGACGCTTTGATAAGTTGATGCGCGATCGCGTGGTGTCAGAAGAACTCCTAACGCATATAATAGGATTAAGATTCAAAAAGTGGAAGCTATTCTAAGTATAACCTTGACAATGTGCAGCTTCTTCAATCGTAAATTACCTACACAACATTGCAGAGCCTTGCGGAGCCTTTACAACGTATTTTTTTATATGGTGCTCTACACAATTTCATTCTTACAGAATGCGCAAATCTGATGACAGTTGTTGAAATACACCCCAATTAATTTTAATTGTACGCTAATAATTTCACGTTTAGTACCATGCAACACTTAATAAAGTATGAGTTATCGTTTTAATAGCGGTTAAGCTCATAAAATGATACAAGTTTCATTACACAAATGAAAGCGATCATTTTCGAAGTGCAGGGCGGCTTTGAGCCCAACAGCGGCCATAACTCATCGCCGTGTCCCGGCGTGACAGTCCCGTGACCGCCGAGGTGACGACGGTATTTTCTAGTTACAATATCGCGGGGAGTGGGCGACTTGCCGCCACGCCCACGCGGGAGTTATTCTTAAAAAGTAGTCGGCAATTCTCATTTGCACAGACGTGAACACTCGACAAACTTTCAAATGGACGCGCTGGAATTCTATAATTAATTACATATTTTCTAAACATCTACGCGTAAAGTGAAGAGCGTTTATCTACGGCTCTCTCTTTTTGGAAATCTACCGACATTTTGATTTTATACTAGCAGGCTGCGCCCGGCATTGCTAGAGATTCGGGAACACGGTTAAAAGGTGGAGTTTCTTTGTTTTTCGCAGGCCCTAAAGAGTAAATAAGAGAAAAATTTGGTCCAGATGGAATTTCTGACTGCAAAACATTTTTTAATTTTCCCACGTGTTT